>JBBCBC010000025.1:3007050-3268674 GCA_037126765.1 Stenogyne calaminthoides | reverse complement strand
ACTCTTAGGGTTGGAAAAATGAGATCATAACTTTAAAAAGTAGTAATTTGAGACCGATTAACTTGAATGATCATAGTTTGAACGAAATTGGGTAATTTGGTCTTAGTTTAAACAAATTGCTAACTTTTCATTAAGTCCTTGTTTTATAAGCCCTAAGAGTTCTGATCCTTGTTTTGACTATACGAAGTTGTGGTCATAAAAATACTCCACATTAACACACACATAAATGCAAATAAATGAAGCGATAATTTATTTATTTTAGGAGAAAAACTATTATACTGAAGGTATTGTATGTAAAATGCATGACTATTCTTAATGTTGGTAAGGATCAATCTTTTAATGGTAAAGTATTGATCCTTACCAACGATAATGTGATGACTCTGATAAAGTAGATCTTACCTAATAAATATACTATACATTATTAAAGACACTAGAATTTTTTAAATCTTTTTATTTAAAATAGACAACTTTTCATATTTTTTATTCGATTTGTGGTATCTATTATTAAAAATTACCACACTCTTTTGGTAAATTTCAGGATTAAAAATTGTGTATTAAATGGAAAATAATACTGTTTATTGAAAAATAGTAGCATTTAAATGAAAGTATTACTTTGATGAGTTAAAAATATTACTTGTTTAAATGAAAGTGACATGTTAAATGAAAAAGTATTACTTATTTAAATAAATACTTTTTAAATGAAAAATAGTACTTTTAAATAGAAAAGTATGTGATGAAATTCAATTCATTATTTATTAGTAGTACTTGTTTAAATGATATTACTTGTTTTAAATAAAATATCAATGTATATATTCAAATGAAAATTATTACTTGTTTAAATGAGAAGTGGTAGCATTAAAATGAAAAATAATACTTATTTAAATGAAAGTAAAGTACTTGTTTAAATAGAAAACATCTAATAATTTAAATAGAAAGTAATTACTTATTTAAATAAAACTTAATTACTTGTTTAAATAGAAAAGGTACTTGGATTCAGTAACAATTATTGTTTAAAATTAAAAGTATTATACATTTAGTAGAGAAAGTATTGCTTGTTTAAGTGAAAAGTGGTATATGATTTGATGAAATCTACTTATTTAAATGAAAGTAGTACCTTTTTAAAATAGATAGTAGTATTTGTTTAAAAATGAATTTTTAGGACATATACAATTTTAAAAGAATATAATAATTTTTTTATAATTTATAATATAAAAAATATATATAATTAGTATTTTAAAATTATTAGATAGTTAAATTAAATAAATGAAATAAAAAATTAAAAAAAAAGTGTAAAAAAGGAATTAAAAATAAATAAATTAATATACATTTTAATATAATACAATTTAATTTAAATTTATAAATAAATAAAAATAAAAATTATTATATTAAAATGTGGTTAAATCATTAAATTAGATAATTGGTATTTTAAACTTGAAAAAAATAATTTTTAGATTTTGTAAATTATTTCATTAAGTAAGCCTTGAAAGCGAAGTCTTTCGGCGGTTTGATCCCTTCGACTCCCGCGGGTCCGATGTTGATCCCGCTGGAGCGAAAAATTTGCCTCGTTTAATTGGGAGAACGTGACTTATATATGATATCTTTGGTGGTTGGAATTCGACATGATTCATAGTTACCGTGTGGTTTAGTTTACGAGGATACTGTAGGCTCTTTAAGTAAATTCACGCTTTAGCGATGGATTTAGCGGTAAAATGCATATGGCGACGGTCACAAAAACACGTCGCTCTCACAGTTAGCGATACCGATTCAACATTAGTTTTTCACGTCGCTAATGTAGATTATGACGATTTTTCGTCCTTCAATTTATTAAACCCGTCTTTTTGTAATAATCATTAATGTATCAATTTAGTAGTCACAAACTTTCCTTTGAATAGTCATGGATTATTTTTTTCTTTGTCAATTAATTACACCTTTTTGTTTATATCTATACATTTTTTTTTCTCTTGTAGTCACTTTGCATATGTCTTCCAACTATGTATTCGAATTAAATTCTCGTTGCATTTTCCTTTTTTCAATTTTTTGCAAATCAAATTTTAAAATGCACTTATTCGATACAAGAGATAATATAGATGAAAAATAAGTGAAGCAAAATACCATAAACTAAAATTGTGCCTTTTGAATGTACACAAGAGTAATATATGCAATAAAATATATTACATAAACAAACTTAAAAAAAAAAATTAAAGTAAGAGGACAAATATGCATTAGTAAATAAAAAATAACTAGTGATACATTGTAATGATGCAATACATATACTTATTTTTACTATGATGTTTTTCATTTTGTATTATATTGTTTTAATACACTGTGTAATAAATGACATTATAAATATCGTGATACGTGTCATATATTAAAGATAGTGAAAGCATGAAGATGAAACATCGATAGTGAATAAAATTATCTTAAATGAAACACCAATATTGGTGTCATGTAAAATCCTTGAGACTTAATAACTCCAAGATTTAGATCCACTTAATCATTCCGGCTTCTGATTATTACTGAATCTACGTTGAATTTTACATTTCAAACAACAATTCATCAATAATATAAATACAAAATCCAATACTCAAGCAATAAAATATTCACAGTAAATCATGCATAAATTTGAGAAATAAAATAATTTTCAAAAATTACTCACCATATGTTTTGAGAGCCATGTCTAATGAACTCTTTGACATCAACCTTCCAAACCCAGAACTCTCATTCAACGGTCATTCATTTATTTTAGAATTAGATTTTCTTGGGCATTGAAATCCTCGGCGTTCATAAACCTCTCCACCATTAAACTTCCCAGAACTTGTCCTTGCTTTGCTTACCTAGTTGAGCTTTTTACTTTTTGGTGGCTGCATTTCCATCACTATCCAATTTCCTTTTCTGCCCCTCATCACACTTGGAAACCGCGATTGCCTTGACATTAGAATTGCTCGTTTTCTATTTTGTTGATTTGACTGATTCGTTAGCCTTCAGATGCGTTGATGTTGGCCTGTTGTTTGTTGTTAAGTAGATTAGGTGGCTTCCTGGTTTGAGAGTCCGTGATTGTTAGCCTTGAGAGGTGAGCCTCCTCGGTTTATTGGTTTGGGAGTCGGGTTGGATTCTGGCTGCTATGGTTTTTGGGAGTTTTTGAAGGGGTGAAATTGAATTTCTTTGAAGTGGTTATTTTATTATTCGTGCATGTTTTGGCTCATTTTTTTGGGGCATCGTTGGTTCGTTTTATTTTCTTGTTGAGTGATAGGGTAAATTTGGTCTTCGGTGGGGGTCTTGTGTCGTTAACGGAAGTTTTGGTTTTGGATTGGTTGTAGGTATTGATGATGTTTCTTGTAGCCTTGAATTTCACTGGCTTGGTGATCATCTGATGACTTTTTGGTTATGTGATGATAGAATGTCAATAGTCTTAAAAAAAAATATCTTGATCCACGATCTTAAGATAATGCAACTTGATAAAATCACTCAATTGTTAAGCATAGACGTCCCTATGAGGTTTGTTTTAGGAGATTTACCCTTGAAAGAGGCTGGATGATTAGGTATCTCCTTTGTGCACTACTAGTTCTTGGCCATTTGTTTCCATCTCAAGTGATGGGAAAATAGAGAGCGTTGCAGAAGTGTTTTAACCTTCATCAAAGTTGGTGGGAAAGAGTCAAGAAACAAGTCAATTAAAATTAATTTTTCCATATCAGATCGACTCGATTATATGTATATAAATACAACTTTTTCATAAACAAAATTGCAGTAATTTGGACATAATTAGTTACCAATTAAAGTCATTTTTTCCACTCTCAACAGAAATTCAGCCCTGCCCTTTCCTTCCTCCTGAATCATTCCTAAGTCCATGGTTTCCTGCACTTCACCAACTCGATCACAAACATACCTATACACCTCTCCACACACATTTGTAGTAGTGTGTTTTCTCTACATAAACTCATGTACTAATTAAAACCTTGACATTAGGCAGAACTCAATTTGAATTAACCTCCCACAATTTTAACGATATGTAGCATGTGATATCACGGATCCTCTTTTTTTCAATGGCGCATATATCATAATATCATGCATACGAAATATGATACGTTAAACCATGGTTTCTTTGATCGAAGCGGGCGGCTGGAGAAAGGCTAGCAAATTGAACGCTTTTAGCGTTTTTTCGAGATCACGAAGCGATAGCTCTCGTCTCATCCTTAAGCGGTTAAATCACCTCCAAGAAGTGCTCGAAAACCTTCACCTACTTCTCTTCTATTCATTATCACAAGCTTTGTAAACCGTTCAATTTATTATCTTACCTCGTATTTCTCGAATACTTATAAGATGTCGGATGTAACTATGATTGAAAATTGGTTCTTTAAATCCTTGAAAGAAGGAATAGAGACGTAATTTATGTTGTTAACAAATGATGAGACAAGCCTTAGCTATAGCCGGCCATGATACAGTTTTGACAAAAAATAATGAAAAGGAATATCTTGGATAGTATAGTAAGCGGAGAAAAAGTATAGATTCTTCATTATTACATTTGGCACATTTGTAAGAAGTATACGCAGGCCATCAATTAATACTAACCAATTGTAGTACCTCGGTATATGTTATAGTAAACTCTTTGTATATATTAGAATTAAATATATTATTAAATGTCGTTTTTAAATTATATAATTTATTATATTAAAAGCGTAATTTTCTGCTATTTAAATTGTATATTTATTGATATGAAAAAAGCAAATTTAACGGTTTAATGAACAAAATAAAAAATACAGATTTTCATTAAAAAAAAATCTTTTCACCCAACTATTTAGAAAAAAAAAAAAAAAGTCCACTATACACTTTTATGATAAATATACCCTCAAATGTGGATAGTGAGCCACCAAAAATAAATAAATAATATGTCGGTTAAAAAAATTCTGTAACAAGGAATATGAGATATTTAGCTACAAAATGATTAAATTTTTTTTCCTCATGGAAATGAGTAAAAATCTTTTCTGGTTATTAAAATTGGCAATTTTCATTTTTTGGAAAAAAAATATTTACTCCGAAAATTACATGTAAATTCAGTCAATATGCGAGGAGGGAAAAGTAATTTCGCATTAGGTCTTCTGCCACGTCTAATCCTGCAACCAAAAACACAAGCCCCAACATAGACTCTTCTCTCCTGCAAAATTATCGAAAAATCGAGGAAAAAAGAATCAAGGAAAGATAAACTGAAGAAATGATGCGAATGAGATTTTTTGGTTCACACTGGATTTGCCTCTACTTCTGGAGCAATCCTTGATTTGTTTTCAAAGATCTGGTGAAGGATCGCAATTCTATCTCTTCTCAGGTGTAGTTTCCTGTCATTTACAATTTCATGAAATTAATCAAATAGTTTTGCTCTAAATGAACGCGTGAGGAGTTTCTGAGTTTTTTTTGTTGTTATTGTTTGTGCAGTTGAAAGAAAAGTTTAATTCGTTGGATACCCGAGTCGCCAATCTGAATCTTCTATCTCGAACCAACCCTATTTCTCCTCAGGTATAATTTCTGCAATTTTGTTTTGACATTTGCTTTTTCCCTGCCTTTAGATTCTGGAATTGCATTTGCCTGTTATGATGAAAATAATTGGAACCAATTATTGGGAATAAGTAACATTATGTGGTTTGATCTTCTATACTACTTATTGAAGAATTGATTGATTCTTACTGTCTAGAATTTCAATTTTTCAAATGCTGTGAAAGGAGCTTCTGAAAATAAGTGATTCTAGTACCCTTTTATATGATTTTCAAACACCCCATCAGTAGAATTGAAAAGGAACCTTTTATATGATTTTCAAACACCCCCCATCAGTAGGGTGAAAAGGAATGGAAGAGGAGAAATTTTCTAATCTGGTGTAAACTGTAATTATAGTAGGCAAAGCTGCAAAATTTACAGGTAACTCCTAAATGCGCATGTAGAATTTGCAAATTACAGTAGAACCTTTCCATCAAACTTTTAATTTCAAGGTAAAAAGACAATTTCATGTGGTCTTCTCCAACTGCATACATAGTTGTCCTTCCAATCCATTCTGCTGAATACCTTTTAGACCCTCTCCATAATCACGTGGCAGGGCCAAAATTAAGGTAACTGGCTTCAAGTCCGTCTGGTAACAAACAACCACCTACTTCATAGGACCTTTTCCGTCTTCCATTCCTTTAAAATAAAACTTCCTATTTGCTCCTATTTTCCAAAGAAATCTGTCATAAGGCATGTAAAACAAGTGGGATGGCCAGGAAAGAGAATGCTCTTATTTAGAGCACTTTTTGGGGAATCATACCATTTTTTTGTTGTATTCACTTAGTTTTAGGGATCTCTTATCACTATCATGTGGATGTATAGTTTTTTCTAGGCTATTTTATTCATCTGCATAATTTATATTTATAGATTACACACAGAAACTTACAGCTGTGCTTACAACTTCTTTGTAGGATGAAGAGAATCTTGGATGATGGTTTGAATTTCTTGCTGTGTGTGAATATGATCCTACAGCTGCCCTATTGTTCCGTTTGAAGATATGCAATTAAAGAGCTTTTTAGGCCTTTACCGTTGAAATCTTAACGTGTTTCTTCTGAAAGTTGATACTATTAAGTGGTATACATATTATGTTTCCCCATCTTTGTAAAATTAACATTATTTCTATGAGGGCAATATTTTCTAGAATACTCTTTACCCAAGATTCATTTGTCACTTTAAGCTCAGTGTAATGCCATTTATTGGTACCCTTATAAAGCTCTGTATGGGAATATGTGAAGTTTTTGTGTGCTAAAGAAACATGATTAGTTGCTCTCTGATGTTGCAGTGGTCTCATTGCATGTAGCCTAACCTACAGTCTTCTAAATGTTTTGTACATTGACTACGTTCGAATAGCCTGGGCAAAATGAACCCAAAAACTACTGCAGCTAGTTTTTAGTGTATATGATGTCCAAAGTCCAGCATTAAATTATTGATATAGCGTGTTATTTGAATCTTTTTAGGACATCACATAAAGTATTGACCCACTTAAATAGTACATTGGCAATATCACCAATTGAATGCTGCTGTGCCTGGTGAATATACCAAGAATCTCGACAAAAGAAAAATATGCTTTGCCTTTTTCACTAAAATTGCAACATACATTCAGATGAATTGTGAAGTATATACAGAAATTATTTGTAAGTGCATTGGTATCTACAATTGCATCTTCTCACTGTCATTCAGATAATTCCATTAATTTATATTCATTTTGAAAATTTACACAGTTGATTACACTCAATCAAAGGGGTTTGTCCCCCACATATTGGCAATCTTTTTATCCTGCTCTAGAATTATATACACTCATGTACATTCTCATTGGGTTTTCGTAAAGATGATAGAATCTTCTACTGTTCTCTAAGATCTCTATTTACACTTCTGGACTGTGTTCCGTGTGATCATTAGTCTGCATAGTTCCACATTCTATTGTACCATCATCGGGATTTTACAGATTAAGCCTGAAGATTGATGACTTTTGCTCAAATGTCCAAATGAGAACCAGGACCTTAACTTTCACACCGAGAGACACACCAATGATATCCATATCGTTACCGTATGTATCTCTTGTGGCTTACAGTGTTTGTGAAGGATTGCTGAGCGCATTCTTTACTGTCTGACACTCAACTAGGGCTTTCCATTCCTGGATATGCATCAAATAGCGTTTGTATTGAAGTACAGTATGCTTCTACTGTCTTGTAAGTAATTTTTGGGAACTAGGATTCCTCCATTACAGGTATGTACAGAATCAGGACAAGCCAGCATTCTCAGTAGCTTCATAACCAAAGACTCATGTTAAGTTGAGATCCATGTCAGAAAATTTATTTGATTACTGGTGAGTTTTCTTTCTCCCCTCTCTCTCTCTCACACACACATACACAAGAAGTTGAGAATACAGTAAATTTATGCTGTTACTGTCAGTGATGTGTCAAATAGCTGGATAAATGCTTTTTTTTTCCCTAAACATGCACCGATTTTGATATTAGTCCTAACTTTTGACATTGAAGTTCGTCCCTTGAGTCTACCAACTTGCAAACCCATCATTTATCTGGTTAGGGACGAAAAATAAATTTTGTTAACCTGTTTTAATGGTAAAAGAGCGAAAAAGTTGAATTTGTAGAATTTAGGGACTTCTTCAAAGTTGAAAAAGTTAGCGTTCTATAGTCAAAATTGGTCCAATTTAAAAGGACCAAAAAATACCTTTATCCCCAAGTTTTACTTTTTTGAAATCTCTTTACCTTAAAGATGTCTCTATTGGGACTGTTGCTGGGCAGGTTCCAGCGATATTCATTCATTGGTGTGGTGAAGAAAGGTTACCAAATCTGGGCAATGTTTCCATATGATGTAAATATGTGAGTCATTCACCTACAATCATTTATTATAAAGGTGCAAATTTTAAAAACTTATGGCTTTTACGTCTTTCTTATAGTATAATATCAAGAAAAACTACCTACAAATAGAAAAGTTTTTGTCTTATGGATTCCATAGAAACATTTATGCTTTAATTATTCACCAGAACTATGGCCATCACTAATATAATCCACTGCTTTATCAAATTCACCGGTATTCTTGTCTGGTTCTCTACATCACAACTTTATTGAAGTCCTTAAATGGGTAAAGCAGACATACTTTAGGAATGATGGATGCAATTAATATTTTTATGTTGATTTTTCCATCTTTCTCTGCCCTTACACCGAACTTTCTTTATGCAATTGTACACAACTAATACTTTTCAGTAAAACAACAATACATATTCCGGTAAAGCAACTAATACTACTGTTCAATGAAACAACTTATACGTTTGAAATGCACTTGAGTTCTTGTAATTACTGGTGTATCTGAACACATGGGTTTGATAATTTGATTCTGAAGAATTTACTCCACGACATTTAAGCAATTAGATATTGGAGAACTTTCAAAACAACCAAGGCTAATAGATGAACTGAAAAACTAGTACATTTATGTATTAAACACATGTCATTAAGATTCAGACTTTCCTTACCTTGTTCACTAAGTTGTAACATCCCTGCACTAACGTTATATAGGGATACTTTTGCTGAAAACAACTCTTCTGAGGTAGTATGGACTCAGCTGTTGTTGTAGGGATCCTGCTGGAAGCCTTCAAGTGCTCTGCGTGTCTCCCATAAGCTGGAAATTTGTATACCTAATTGATCAGGTTGGTTGTTTTATTAATGTCTCTTTTGTATTTGGATAGATATATAACCATGCTTTTTCTTGGCTCGTAATTTTTAAAAAAAAAAAAAAAAAATTTCAAACAGGAAACATACTTTTAGCCAGGAAGAAATAAATCCCAAAAAACAACCAGCAGATGATAATGAAAATCCAGCAAAATGCAACTAATCTGCATGAGGTTAAATCATTGAGAACTCTTATTTCTGTTAATAAAAAATTGTAATCTAATCTAGTTTTGTGTACTTACACTTGAAGAGATCTCTGAGCTTTAGAACTCGAGTGCTGTAATAACAAGAGAAATTTGAAAAAGACAGAAAATTCAGGAAATGCACCTCCATGTCTATAAATAGGAATTTTGTGCTGAGTGGGGAAGATATTCAAGAATTATTGCCCTAGTAGAGACATTGCAATAGCAGTGTCAATACAATCACCACTGTTGTTACCACATACCTGCCAATATAAAAAATAGTCATTCTTCTGCCTTGACACATAAGCGGTCGAAGAATTGTCCTTTTAGGCCCGCAACTTAGGGGTAGTTGTAGGACTTTTATGTTTGTGGGTCGGCACATTTTATGCCATTATATTTTAATTTTCCACATTTAGGCCACATTTGGCCCAGAAACACCAATCTTGGCTAAAGTCTCATTTTACTCACGTGTTTGGCCTAAATGTCTTGAAAATAAAAATATAACGACCTAAATTGCCAGCCTAAAACACCTCAATTAGCCCTAAAATGTGCTAAATCTAAATTTAATGGCCCTAAATGTTACTTGGCAGGTAACACATTGTCTAATTTACTACCCCCGTGAATTCGGTCCTAACAAATAATTATTCCCCATAGCGAACATAAATATGAAAGGGTTGAGAGAAAAACTTACACTATGTTCACCCTTGTAAATTAAGTCCTTGTCTTTGGATGCATTTGTTTCTATATCAGCAGCCTGAGTATCAAGCCTCTGAGATGTGGAATTTAAGAACTCGGTGGCCTGAGAACTTCCGTCCTTCTCTCAAACTGTTGCTCATATTCTTCATAGCACCAGTTGTATTGTATATTGTGATGTATGCCTCTTCTGCTGCATCAATATAACGTCTATCACTGTCTTTGCTCTTGAATGGAACTTTGAATTACCTCAAGAAATCAGGCCACAGGCGTTCGAAATGATAGGAATAATTAACAAACATTTAAGCCCGGTTTTTCTTCCTTTTGCAGCTTGTTAATATACTATATATGCTTTTTACTTGGCCTTATAAGGGAAAATAGGTTTCTTAGTCCTATAAGTTACCACAGTCCTTTTTGACTTTCGCCAAATCAAAATTGGTACTATAACTTCCATTTTCGACATTTTGGATTCACTAACCATTTTGTAGGAGGTGAAACATCCGGTTGATCAATCGAGAATATTCCATGTGGACAAATCAGCTCTCTGCCCATATCAATGTCACCAGATGTTTCACCTCCTTCTGCTGGTTACTCTCGACCAAAATGTCTAATAAATATAAGTTATAGGACTATTTGTCGATAGGACTGGAAGAGAAATAAGGATACCTTACACGACCAAAAAAAAAATTATTTTAGTTTATAAGTAATTTCTTGGGATGTTTTTATGTGACCTCAATCTTTTATTTTGGTGTCAGATTTCTAAGACAGATTTACATGTTGCTTATTTATTGCTGCTTCATTTCTAAAGTTTCTTGTTGCTCTGTGATAAACATGACATGAAATGCTTATCATTACATTGCAAAGAAGTGTAAAAAAATAGCCAAGAGAAGTGGCTGTAGATGACAATGATTATAAGAATGATGTCTTCCTTAGATTTCTGCTTTTACAACAACACTTCATTATTAGAAGAAATATTTCCAAACCCGAGACCAAATAGAGCCACAATACTGCAATGGCATATCCATATATGCCTGTAAAACTGTCGACTGCACAATAGAACAGATGCAGTAAGTGATCTGACTCAACTAGTACTGCTATGACTTGTGTCTCTGTTTTTCGGGGAATAATTTTTTATTTCACAAAGACTTATGTAAATCAGTTTTACCATGCAATTGGTCTGCAATTTTATGTGTATTTTTTAATAGTATTAGTTTTTTTATTAAAAGATTTTAATTGTTTACTTTAAGGTAATAGTTGCAAACTAGGTGCACCGTAAAACTTTTTTTTATTTAATACAACTCTACTTTTCTAACATTTATGCCAAAATTGGTCCAAACTTCCCCCAATTGGGCTAAAAAAAATATGCTTATGCGTGTTTGGCCTAAATTGTGAAAATTAAAAAATATTGACCTAACTTTTGCCGCCAAAAACACAAATTTGGCTTGGATGTGTGAAAAATAGAATTTACTGGCCTAAGTACCTTAAAATAAAACTTTATGGCCTAGATTTGCCAGCCCATAAACGTATTGCCTACAATGGCCTAACAATCAACCTCTGTTTTCTATTTTGAACATACATATTGTGCATTTCTTTTTTTTGTGACAGTGAGTGTGATGAGTGTAAGCTTGGAAGAGTATAACAATACAAATTACTTACACTCCAATAATGCTTGTTCATTATGTCATATCCTCCCCGGTATTTCTTTAAATTGTTCAAAGGGTCTATTCTTACAGTTTGATCTTCTAGTGACCCCGATTCTGTTAAAATTAGTCCTGAAAATTAAAGCCATCTAATCAAATTCCTTGCATCTTATCTGGTTTAGCCTCTTGAAAACTTCTATTGGCAGAAATCGAAGATGAAGAGGTAAATCAGCCACCTGTTTCAGAACCACTGGACATGATAAGTAGTCCCTGCAACTTTTGTGAAGTTTATGACCAAGATTGCTGCTATCAGAATGGCATGCTTTTGCCATCCATATTTACGTAAGGTTCCCATTTCTTTTTACCTGTTAAACAAGGTGTTATCGATGTTTTATATGTTATTTTTGGTTAAAAATTAACAAAACCTAGATGATCATAAATATAGAGGTGCCTAACCTATCTCTATGGCCCATCCCTTATTTTTTTCGTGGCGGCAAGCACATTCGGAAACATATGCATGAATGCACATATACATTTTGCATGAGAAATAAATTATGTATTTATTGGTCAATGTTTTAGTTGGGGGATAGCCCCTACTCTATCAAGAGAAAATGGTAGCTATGATTTTCTAGTACTCTATCAAAAGAGCAAATGTTGGCTATGATCTTTAAGTATGGTCTATTTTAATATGTGGGTGAAGTTCAAATGCATCTTAGAACATCTTTGAATGAAAATGGATTTGATTGAAAAAAATGATTGATACCAGTGTTAAAAGCCCAGCAGAATATTATATGAACTTTGTAAGATAAAAAACTCCTTTTCAATTTGATTGTGTCATGCATTATGATATCTGTTTTGTAGTAGTTTTTTCGTGGTAGATGTTATACATGTATTGGATTTATAGAAATATCTAAGTGAATACACTTTATAGTATATCCATATAATTCAAATCTAATATCTATAATATTTTGTGTATTAAAGAATCACTTGGTGCCCAGACGTGTATAATTAGTGGGCACTTGGTTCATAAATTTTGAATGAGAATGATAATGAAAATGAATAGAGTGTTTATTGGTTAATGAGAATAAAAAAGGACTAGTCTATCTTCATCATAATTCAGATGATCAAATTCAAAATAAGCTAAATCATTCTATTATTTCTTTTTACTTTCAGCAATCTCTTTCAGCTAAAATTACGTTTACCAACAACATTTAATACATTTATAATAAATGTAATGATATAAGTTGATAAGTGTAGTGATATTAGTTTGTAAGAATAATCTTATAAATCTATATTAAATAAGTTTTTTCAATCATTTTTGTTCCAATTTATTTCTAAATCAATAAATTTATATAGTTAGTCATTCTTGTAATTGTAATTCAATTTTAATTTTTCATTTAATTTTTATTGAAAATTTTTGAAGAGCGTTGCTGACACTTAAATGGGCAAAGGTTAAATTACAACCTTATATTATGAGCATCTGTGATCCTTTTTTCTGTTGAACTAAAAAAAAATTTAAGGCTTATTAGTTAAAGTTTAAAGTTCTATGAGTTGTTCACTTGTTTTAAAGAAACTATAAATCTAGCTAACCATCGGCTAAAAGTTATATTCTCTAAATGCAAGAACACGCAATGAATTAAAAGCAACTAAACAAAATCAATATAGGACGGCATACAATTAGTGCGTTTTTATAAACTCTTCCCCAAGACTAAAAGATACATATTTTTCTTGAAAAGTTGTGTCCTAAAAAACTTTTAAAATATTAAAAAAAAAAACAACTTTTAAATTCACGTGAATCTGAAAATTCACAAATGTATTTGCAAATAGAGATTTTTCAAACCTTCCAATCTGAACGCAAATAATTTATTTAAGTTCTTTTCCGATCAAAATATATTGTTCTTGCATAAAAAGATCATTTGAAAAAATAATAATCAAAATTAGATTAAAACCCAAAATTGAAAAGCCATAAGGGGAAAAAGAACAAATCCAATTTTTCCTTTGATAATGGCATTTTGCATTTCAAAATGTGAAAATCATATTCATGTATGCATGCATGTATATAATTATGAGTATTTTTTGAAACAAAAATTTAACTAATACTAATGAATATTCAAATAATTTCTTGCAACTTATTTTTCTTATTGGATTGTGTAGGGAGATCATGCAAACTCTGTAAAATGTGGGAATCATGATCTTCTCTGCCTTCTTCATGGTAAATCTGCATATTGTTTCTTTCTTTTCTTTTCTTTTAAAAAAAAAACTGAAAATTAATATTTTGAATGGTAGATGTAATTTTATGTTTGTTTGGTTTGTGTGAAAGGAGCTATAAAATTAGTGTTGTGGTTAAATTGAAAGGCCAATATGAAGAAGGCGGTGGAAATTGAGTGAAGGGTAATGCATTTTCACCCTTCCAAACAAAAATAACAGAAAACAGTTTTGTTCTTTAACTGTTTTAATTGATGTTCTTGATCAGTAAAAATAATTAAACTGATCAGAAAATAAAATTTAAGAAAGAAATGAATAATTCCTCATCTGATTATGTATATTTGATTTATTAAGTGATGAGGTATTTGTTCTTATGATCAAACTCCAATCTGGATCTTCTTCCCCTCAAAGAGGAGAGGAAAAGGATTTATTTAGTGTGTTTTTAAAAAAAAAGAATATATGATGCCAATAATTTACTCTAATCCAAGCCATTTTAAAATACTCCCTCGATCCGCACTTGATTTCCCATTCTTTGTTTGCACTTTACCGTTATTTAATTTAGAAGTTATTTATTAATATTTGAGGGGGATAAATGGTTTTTGTTGAGATTATTATAAATATTCCTACTTTATTATTAAAATAGATAAGATGATAAAGTAATTTTTTTGCTAGAATTCAAAGACGATTTTATCTTTCAATGATGCTTTATTGTGGCGTTCAAGATTTAATACTTATACAAAAAAACATATTAAAGTTTTGAGATGTAATTTTTTGAAATACTAGAAGATATAATAGTAAAAAATTAATGTAATTTTATTGTGTCTAAAATGAAAGGAAAAATTAAAAAGCATATGACGAACTAAAATGAAAATGGAAAATTTCCATCTTGATTTAACTATCATGGAAATTGAAAAAAAAAACACAAAACTTAAATCTGATGCTTCCTATAATATTGACATCAAAAAAACTCAAATACACACAATATATAATATGTATAGTTAAAACCTCATCACAAAAAGAGTAAGAATCAAATTGCAGAAAAATAAAAAAAACTAAAATAGATCCTTCTTTTTCCAGGATATGCTGTTTTACAACTGAAATGATATATGATGATTCAATATTGGTACCATGTTATAACTTACTATGAACCAACTGAAATTTCTGACTTTTTTTAAGTTGCAAATACCCCTCTCAAGAGAATAACAATCACAATTTTTCAATACATTTGAGTTCTCACTTTGTGAGACAAAGATAGCAAGAACTCAGTCCATCAATTCTTTCGTCCGAATATCACCAAGGTCAGGCTATATATCTATATAGATTTCACAATATCTTTTGCAGGATCTGTTCATAGTTTTGGATTAGGAAAATTTTGTAGATAGCACGGAGTTGGCTAGTTCTTCGTTCACTTTAGGGAAGCGTGCCATTTTCTTCATAAGTTCCCCATGTCGTTCAAGCTGAATTTTGATGTAAAACACAGTTAGTGATAATACCAATGTAGGGATTTAGGAACTCTGATTCAAATCATCAATGAGAATGACAATGAGAATATAGAATACGAGTTATGCAATGACATTGGATTTTTCAATAGTTTTTTGAATAAGTTGAGATAATGTTATCGTTATGGGACATTCCTCACTTGGTCAACAATTTTTGAAGATGTTATCTGATATTGAGAAAACGATAAGAAAACTGTATCTGGGAAAACATAAAAAATGACTTAGAGAGATTAGAGTCCATAAGATCCATTGACTTACACAAACAATAGTGCTACAGCAGAAACAATTTGAAGTTAAGCAAGCATAATACTCTTGTATGAAAAAACATTTGGTAGGGAATGTTTTCTCTGTAATTCTACTCTTAACAAATGTAAGTGTTTGAATACTACTAGCTGAACTTTTGGGAACAATTATAACTTTATTTGTTTATAAATTCTAAGAAAGAGCAGAATCAATCGTCAAAAGAAATGATCTGGAAACAAAGAAACAGGAAAACATTAAAAAAAACAGAATCAATCATAAAAAGAATGTGCAGAAAATTGAGACCAAAACAGAAAATGATATGGAAATATTACATTGTGGTGGCGAAAGTGTTTGCAGATATCTGTTTGAAAACCCAAGAAATTATTCTGGAAGTAGCTGCCTGGTGGCTCCACCTATATCTGCATTCAAAACAATGCATCCAAGATACACATTTTGAGACATTTCTGATTTAATGATCTATTTTCCATCTTCTAAATAAATTAATAAAACAACTACTTATAAATTAAATTAATCTGGCAATTAAAAACAAACTGAAGTCATTGCTATTGGAACTTTAAAATTCATAATAATGATCAATTAAGCATATAATTTGCATACATTCATTATGGGAGTTCATATTAGATAAATCATATTTAAATCAAGCTAAAATACTTGAAAGAAGGAGCCAACCATTAACCTTAGACTGTCACCATTGCCATTAGAAATCATTCCTGGGTTGAGATAGCCCGATTGGATCGATAAGCGAGAAGAGGTTTTCTTCAAAGAATCAATCAATTTTCCTAACAAAAGAATGATATTGAATTGTAGAATCTATATGAAATATACATTAATGAAAGTTTGTATATGGGGAATATATAGTGAAACTAATTAATATAACAAAATGGCACAAATAATCATTAAAAGAAACGATAAACCAATGAATAAGCTGAAAGACAAAAAATCGTATGAAGCACTCATATAGGTGTACTATTGATGAAAAAAAGGATCTAGAAACAAGAAAAACAAGAAAAATATATTACATAAAATGTTTTACAGGATTAATCTTTGCTTTTCCAAGTTCTTTGATCCTCTGGGTGCCTCAAAACATAAAACCAATATAAATAATACTCAAAACCTAACCCCACAAACAATAAAGCCTAGGCACTGTTATTAAAAAAAACTTAAATTAAAAAGGCCTATGGACCCTATTATTAGTTATTCCGAGATGTTTATGATTAAAACTCTATATCATTTAAAAAACCTAACATTTGGTAGCTCGGTTTATGGAAAAAGGAAGTCTGAGCAACTGCACAATCCTTTTTTTTTTTAATTCTAAAGTTAAATGTCCTATTGAAATAGAATTATGTCAAAAAAAAAGAAGAAGGTAGAATATTATAAATTTCAGTCTGTTTGCATCATAATATTTAAGGTGCAACTTGAGACACCCATCAATACACATGTATAAATATTAATTAATATGAGTCATGAGTTATTAAAAAATTAGAACTTAATCTATAATCAAAATAAGTCCCTTTAATATTGATTTGTCCAGTATTGCTTTGGCCAATATTACTTAGTGAGCTCCTCTTCAGTTATTCAGTTAGAAAATATGAAGCTCTTCTTTCTTCAGTTATTTAATTCATAGAAAAGAAAATAGACAGTAAATTCTAAACAAGGTGGAAATGAAACAAAAAAAAAAACACAAGAAAAGTAGTGAGCACAAGAAAAGTAGTGAATGGAATTCAAAAGGGCAATGCTAAATGGGGTGATTTTTTCGGGTGAACAAACCTTTATATTTTCACATTTACCTTAATAATTTTTAATAAAATATTTTATACCCGCCCCTCTTGGTTCATGGTTCGCCCCGATCTTAATAAATCATGATTTATGGTTCATTATTTAGTGTTTAGGGTATAGTTGGTTCAACAAAAATTGAAATTATCAATGATTTCACTAAGGGTAGTTAAGTCATTTTACCCCTTTTCAATTCGCGATTCCTACCATTTAGCAACATCCATTCAAAAAGTACATACCTTTCTATCTTTACTCTTCCTTGCATTGAATTCCTCTTTCTCTTTTCTTAATTTCTTTTTTTCTGCAGAGTCTAATGAATCATTCAACATAGCTACACTAAAATAAACGGTTTACAAATCAATTATCAATGACTAATGATTATATGGATATCCAGCGCATTATTTATTTTAGTTTACAATCCCAAATTAGCATTCCCAAAGTAGTTGCAAATGGATTTTTTTTAAATGTATAAGGAGATTGAAATTCTTTTTCACGCTACTATATTTTTTATCCTATATAATTCTAATTCTATGTATTTATTGAATTCAATTGATTATTTATAACTAATTAGGAAAAAAAATACATAACACAATAAGTATATTAAGTAAGACTCAATATTTGAAAAACTAATCGCCATCCATCTCAACCAATGCCACATCTCTTGGTCTTATTTTTTCAATTGCAAATAAATCTTTGCATAGCGAATAATGTTAACTCAGAGGCATATCTAAGGATTCGACAAGATGTTTAGAAAAAAAAAAATCTATCAAAATCCAAAATTACATATACGTGTGAATCGAGATATGCATGCAATCACCACAAGAACTATAGTTTAAAAACATGTATAAAAGCTCGGCTAAAGATGACATATATTCATACTAGTCTTTCTTTAGCTACACTCTCAAGACATTATTAACTGTAAAATTTGAAAACCCTTTGACAATTTTTCATCATTAGTAATGACTAATGAATGCTATCGAAATCTACATGGAGAGTTAATGTACATAGAATGCAAAATTAGAGGGCCATAAGAATTCGAAGACGACAAATAATGATTAATTAACATCTTACCTATCCATCCTATTCACCCACCACTCTCCTCCCCAATCACCAAACCCCAATTCAAAGAAATAAACGTAAAAAAAAAAAAAAGTTTATGAAGAGAGAATGAACAGAACAGTCTCATCTCTAAACTATTAGATCAATTGAATAACACTTGTGTATGCAAAAACTTGTTTATGATGCCTTGAAATCCAACAAAACCAACATTCATCACACTCTCTAATCTTCATATCAAAGCTAGATCTAGAGCTTACACATCAGATCAAACTAATGCAAATTCAACATAAATGAAATTGGGACCCGACAATGACGAAAAGGAACCATTGAAACTGTCTCGAGAGAGAAAAATCTTTTCTTGAGCCAGAGGAAAAAGAAGTACACAAACCAATCTGGGACACAAACTTGTAAGAAGAAAATACAGATTTAAAAGCAGAAAACGGAAACTTAATTCCAAAAGCCAAGATTAATTACCCAAAAACTCACTAAACTAAGTCCATGTGAGTATTAATTTGCTTCTGGGCAAGAAACCAAATCAAGATTCCAAATCACAACAAATTACATAAACACAATTTTATTTTTTAAATATCTTCACACAAAATAACTCACCCCATAAAAAATCAAAAATCCCAAAAAAAAAAAAAAACCCCACAGAATCAATCTAAATCTTTTTTCAACCAGCAAGAATCAAGCAAACAACATCACCAAACACACACAAACAAATACCATCAGAACAATTAATACTCAAAAAAAAAAGACAAGATTCCCCCAAAAAAAAAAAAAAAAAAAAAATCAAGAATTGAATAACCCACTTAGACAACCCCTCTTCCAAAAGAGTTTGTTCATCAGGAGTCCAATCCATGAAATCGTTTGCTGATGCTGAAAAGTTGGCACTCCCCATTCTCCATGCACAGAGTTTCCATTATAGGAAGAAGAAGAAGCAGAGTTATGGCTAAATTATTTGCCACTTCTTTATACACCCAATCGAGCTAGCCATCAAGACACAAAACATGCACCGATTAATCAAAGTTTTATATTACTCGATTATTCGATCTTGAGCTGGATTTGGGGCTCGAGAAAAGTGGAAAAAAAATCTGAGATATGGACAAAAAGTAGAAAGGAAAAACAGAGGAATTTGGAAACAGAGGCGAGGTTGAAGATTCTGTAAGCTACTGAAATTGAAGTGGGGAGAAGATGAAGGGGGAAAAAGATAAGGAGGAATCTGAAGTGCACGTAGGAATGGAGGAAAAAGAGAAGGAAATAGTATACAATTGGGAGCAACTTTTTTGTTTGCCTATTTATATATTTTGGTTGCACGCGTCTGGATACAGAACATGGTGTATCTATGTATATATATATATTTGTATACTAATCATGACAACTTGCGTTGCATGTTATACGTACATATTTTAATAAGGATACAAACTTGTATGAGACAGATCTCATTTGGGATTCTATTTTTGTAAGTTTATGGAGTTTTAATCCAAACAATATGTATTAAAAGAAAATATACTTCATCGAAATTTCAAAGTGCAATCAACTTTTGAGATATGTCAGTTTATATAGAGTTTTGCTATGCTTTCAAATGGGGTTCCGATAGTGGCGGTGAGATTGGTCCCCTATCATTAAAAAATGTTTCAAATGTTATAATTCGTTTATATTGATCCACTTATTTAACTTCCTGGTATGACACCTCACTAGCGGGCTTAGATTCTCAATTCTATTATGGAGGAGTCACTAAAAAAAAAAAATGAAGAATTGAATATAAAATTTTCTCAGAGCTAAAAAATTTTCGTATAAAAATAATTTTATCCTTAAAAAGTGAAGATTGCTTAGGACTTGCCTATCAATTTATTAGAATAATCCATGAAAATATTACTTACACAAATAATTCCTTAGGAAAATAAATTATCTACGAGCAAACTGCCTGCACATTTGTAATTTTCTCTTGCAAATAAATTATCTACACAAATAATTCCCTAGACAATTCACATTTTCGTAGATAATTATATTTATAATTTTAAAATAACCTATAAACAAATTTATCTATGAATTATATTTTGTAGGTAAAATTATCTATGAATGAAAATGTCTATATAATTGGAAAATTTTGTAGGAATGTCATAGGCAATAAGACTACTTAAGAAATAAATTATTTATCTTAGAAATTTCGTAGATATATTGAAAATTTTCGTAGGCAAATCACTATTTTCTTGTAGTGAGTGAATCTCATTGAATAGATACTTTAATATGAGTGAAGTTGATTTCAACAAAATTTAAATTTAGAACACGGGCGTGAACTTTTTTAACTCTGATATTATAAAAAAAATGCAATTTCATCTAAAAACTCGAACTTAAAAAAAGTGTGAAATCAATTCATGTATATTATATTAATTCTCTTAATAATTGTTTGCAAAAATTAAGAAACAAATTAAGTGTATTTGGGCGCACCAATTGCACCCACACAACTAATATTATTCAACAATAACAACTAATGTTGTTAAGTGAAAACCATATTCATTGATCAAGTAATATTATTTAAAATATATTTAAATTACACAGTACAATTGTTTCACAATAATATTTGCCCTAACTTTTTAACAAATTTGTCATATAAAATCAATTATCACGTTTTATATTAAAACTTTCCACCACTTTACTACATATATATAAATATTGTGTGGCCCTTAACCTCCATTTATAATCATTACCCACTCTACAAGAGTGTTCAAAGGATGTGTAATTACACCTACTTTTCGAATTATGCCCACATATATATCTAGGGATGAGCATTCGGTAAAAACCGAACCGAACCGAATCGAATTAACCGAATCGAATTAACCGAATTTCACACCATAATACACCGAAACCGAACCATTTAAGCCTAAAACCGATTGAAAACGAACCGAATTTTTTCGGTTCGGTTTCGGTTTAAAACCGAAAAAACCGAAATTTTAACATTATTGAATTAAACCATTTAATAACACAAAAATTCGGGTATATATATATATATATTATATATAATATATATATATATTAAATAAATAAATATATATATTAAATATATTATATATATATATATATATATTAAGTAAATATTTCGGTTCATTTAGGTATATTTACCGAAAAAATCGAACCGAAACCGAACACCAATTTTTTTAAAATGCAAAATCGATCCCGAACCGAAAACCAATTTAACCGAATCGAATTTGTATTTCGGTTCGATTCGGTTCGATTTTTCGGTTTTTACCATATTCTGCTCACCCCTATATATATCTATATTAATATGTACGTATTTTCTTGTTTTCCAATTGCAATTTGACAGTGGTGAGTTGAAATATTTCTGGGTTTAGAGAGAATAGGAAAAAGATTTTTCCTTTTTGTAAAAAGGAAAGTGGGCAGCATCTTTGTTATTTCTTTCTTCATTTTTTGAAAAAAAGAAGAAAAGATTTTGGACCTTCTTTATACTCTCTATCTGTCGTGCTTATTTATTGGCCAAGACAAAAGGGTTTCACTTTAAAGTCAGTCGCATTTCACTTTAAAATATTATATGGTCGAAAAATTGGCATTTACTACATGAGTTGCAGTACTAATGATATGACATCATTGGACTTTAGATTTCATGGAAATTATCGAAATTGGTGAATACTTTTTCACAGTCCTAGAAGTTGGAACTAGCTTCAGCTTTGAAGTGAGGTCTTCTTATGTTTCAGACGAGTTTCAGACATTCACATGTTGATTTGGATTTTGGACTGCTTTGTTGTTTTTTTTTTAAACCTTTTTCTTTAAATTTAATTGAGATGTACTCCTTCCCTCCACAAAATATATTTCCATTTTTTTTTGACACAACATTAAAAAAAATAAATAGATAAAGTAAGAATATTATAGGATATTGTGGGGTCCATTTAAAATAAAGTAATTGTTTGTAAATAAAATACAATGACAATTGAAATAATTAATTAGTGATGATTGAAGAATAAGATAAAGTGTATATTTCCATCAAATGTATAAAAATAGATTTGGTGGACAAACAAACAAGGAAAGTGGGAATAAATTTGTAAGACGAAGGGAGTATATATATATATATATATTTCTTCTGATCAGACAAAAAATTTTCATTAAGTAATTTTGAGTACAAGGAGTACTCAACCCATTACAACCCATCGAATTTAAAAAAAAAAAAGAGAAATAAAGTAGACTCCTACACATAGATCACCTCATTCTCTAAGATTCACAATCCAGCTTATAAGGTCACCACTCCTATTTATTACATTTCTTGTGGTTAACCACGGCCAAATCTTTACCTTTATTTCCTCGACAACCTATCTAATTGAGATGTATATATTGTAATTAAAATTTAAAGTGTTGGTTAGGCAGAACATGGGGTATTTTCGTCGATACATATATCGAATATTTATTTATAAATTTGTACTGGGTATTGTTTTTGTAATAATTTAAGTATTCGGATTTTATACTGTAAAAATCGAAAATTCAGTCCATAAAGTGCCATTAATGATAAATATAATTTTTCTTTTTGCAAGTAATTGTTGGTCTAGAAATGAGTAGCGAAGTATTTTGACTTGATTTTGTGCCCACCTTACAACAATTTAATTCTTCCTCTTAAAATGAATAATTATTTTTATTATCCTTTATTTTTTTTGATCTATATATCTTATGTTACATTACAATGATTCTAATATATAAAGTCTAAGTATGGATAGACGTTTAGTGGTTAGAAATTTTCATTCTTAAGATCTTGAGGTTTTGGATTCGAGACCAAGAGGAAAAATTATTATCTCTTGTAGTGGTCCCCTCTTGTGGCGGGTCGCGTCCCTCTTGTGCTAAGCCATGTTGATTGCGATTTGAATCACCCCTTATGGTGATTCGATTCATTGGTGGATTCCGGTGGTCCCCTGCCTTGTGGTTGCATTTTACCATAAAGAAAGATGAAAAAGATATATCATGTGCCCGATGGTAGAAAGAATTTTTGTAGTTGATTATCTTAGGGAACTATTGTAATTGATTACCTTTAAAAAAATATATAAATATAAGAAAAATATTATTGGACAAAAAAATCTTTAAGCTACTTTATGTGGTAAAGTATCCACATTCCGCAGTAATTAGTGGGGGTGGGGTTGCAATAATTAATGGATCAAATTAAGACATAATTCCTTGAAAGGCACGGACTTGGTTTGGAGGTAAAATGCACATATGAGGATTACTTTCGAATAGTATAGATGTGATTTTAATGACAATTAGTTGGAGAAACAGTACTTTCATATAATTAATGGGTCGAAGTTTGAATTTGTAAATGGATATCTAAAATTAAAAAAGAAAGAATTTTATTTTTTTGCTCATTACATTACGACGTAAATAATGTTGCTCTAGTCACTTGAAATATTTCATTTTATCATTGCTTGTTTAATTGTTATCTTTGTATTATTAAAGGAGTTGTCTTATACTCGACTCCCTCGAAGATAGTATAAATGATACTTTTATGTGAGATGATGATGTCCATACAAAAATTTAAGCAAACTTTTGTATACATCAGATGTATCGTGAAATTTATATATATTTTTTAAATGTAAAATTTGTTTTTTTGAAATGTTCAATTTATTTACACTGAAACGTTTAATTATGAGTTGATTAGTGCACCAAGTGCACAAAACACCTGCTTAAATTTTTGTGTGAAATTAGCTAATGTTAAGACTACTCGTACGTACTCCCTCCTATTCAAAATATAAGATGTTTTGTCTTATTGCATTATTTACTTTTTATTTGATATTTTGGCTTCTATTTCCCTACACTGCCCTTATTTAATACACTTTCTTTACTTTCTTGTTTTACTCCCTATCATGTCATTAAAGATATTTTTTCATTAAATAAGGTTAATTTTGGGTATAATTTTTCTTTATTAATAAACGTGCAAAATGCCAAAACATCTTATATTTTGAATAGGAGGGAGTATTATAAGTGTGGAATTATTGGATTTTCTTGGGGCAATAAATTAAGGACTTAGTGGAGTTAGAGTCAATTCTTACTTCCATAAAATTGTTGTTGACAAATGACACCCAACCCGTTTTATTCTTGAATGCATTTAATTCTATATCTTATTTTATGATAAAAATTCATATGAGGTGTTCATGCATAAGATAAGTTATATACTAGCACAAATCAACATTCAATATTCTCAAAGTGTTAAAATATTATGCCCAAATTATATTCCGTTTCATTATAAACCGTACGTCTCATATAAATGCGTCTCTTTCATAACATTGACATGCATGACATGTCTTAAAAATAAAAAGGTTAAAAAATAAAAAGTTACTATTAATCTAATTTTTCTGGATGTAGTACACGAGAATATAAATAGGAAAAACTACTCTAAGATACACAATTCATGGGAAGATTACTCTAAGGTATATTGTGGAAAAACAAGTTTGCACTTCAGTTCAAACTAGATACTAAAGTGCAAACTTGTTTTTGCACAATGTACTTTAGAGTAATCTTTTCATGAATTTTGTACCTTAGAGTGAAGACCCCATATAAATATGCATACATGGACCTCTACGGATAAAATTCTTCAGGGTTAGTGCTTTTTTCTATTGTTTTAGTTTTGTGTAATTGCGACGTTTTATTATTTTAATAATGTTTTTTCAATAATACAATGTATACACATTAAACCTTAGTTTGTTTGGTTATATATATACATATATTTCTACCTTAGTAAAACACCCTAAATCTTAATTTTGAATATTTAAAGAATTCAAAGAATCTAAATTTGTTGATATTATAAATTATAAGGTTTATTGGAATATTTTATACGTGCATGCATCTTTTTTCAGAAATAAATACTAGGAAGGTTTTTCTCACGCCCACTCCCAAAGTGTTAAAACATCAATACTCAAATTACGCCCCTGTCTCACCTTAAGACCGTCTTATTTAAATGTGCCTCTAAAAAAATGGTCATCCAATTATGAGTGGATATGAACTACATAAAGTATATTTTAAACTTGTAATTTGTTGTATTTAAAATTTGTGATACGTGCAATTTATGTACGTAAAATGTAAGTGCACGTTTCAATATAATAAATCATAAATTTCAATATAATAAACTATAAATTTTTAAAGTATACTATGAAGTATATAATGCACTGCATATATGATGTAGCCTTCAATTATATATATTTCTCTAAATCTCTTGATGGGCAACTTAGATGTAGCATTTTTCGTGTATTGACCATGTAAGCATGTGACATGGAATCTTGAATCTTTAAAAAAGTCTATGATCGTTCCATCAATATTTTGTTCATACTGTATAAAATACTCCATAAATAAGTAGATCTAAACGTTGGGTTTCTTGAGAACACAAATTGTAGAATGAATAAAGTAGCGTCATAGCTGCAGCTGCTACATGTCGTATTAATCATAAGCACTTATTACTAATTATTTATCTGTATCTTATTAAGGCTAATCATTATTTATTCAAATGTAACGTCATTCATAGTGTATTTTATAATCGTGCAAGAACTTATTATACTTTAAAGTAGTGTCGCTTAAAGATTGAATTGAATAATCATTAATACACATTTGAGCTTGGACAATCAGGAAAAATGATCTCGAGAGCGGTTATAACCGCTTTCCAAAATAATAACCGCCCAAGCTTGACAAATGATAAAACCGTTGTCCAAGAAATCAACGACTTGGACAATGTTTTTCAAATCGCATTGCAAGCGAGTTGGACAAGCGGTTATTAACTACATGCCCAAGCCTTTGACTTTGACAAATGGTTAATAAATCGATTCTCTAACATAATTTTTTTATAATTTTGTTTATTATGTTAGATAGACAACGTTATTAACCGTTGTCCAATTTTTTTTTAATTATTAATTTATATTTTAAAAAATTCTATAATAAAACTATAAAACCAAAACTTATATATACTTCCAATACAATAAACCATAAACCAAAAAATCCTTTAATAAAACCATAAACCAAAACTTATACAAAATATATATATATATATATACCAAAACATCAAATAAATAAACATACACATCATGAAATAAATAAACATACAATCATAAACATACGTCCAATACACCAAAAACATGAAAATATATATATCATTAAATATATAATTTAATTACATGCTACCAAAATTTCAAACAACGATCACTCAATATCGTATGAATATAAGAATCGAAGGTACCCGTCAATCGTTTTTTCCATTTCTCCAGTCTTTTTTAGAGTAAGACTTCACGTTCATAAACAAACCTAAAACAAATTTAATCAATCAATATAGTATGAATTTTTATTCAATCAATAATAATTTAAATAAATCGATAAATTGACTTACATTGAGAGGAATGTTCGTTAGAGAAGTGCGGATTATATCTTCAATAAAGCAACACACAAAATGTCCACAATGGTCATTATCTCAATTTCCTAACTTGTTGATTAACAATTATAATCACGACACAATTATAATTTCTTTCTATTAGTTTGATAATTTACTAAATTAAATTTACCTTAATGTTAATCCAAGTTACTTTTATTTAACTTAGATCTTGAACCTTGACTCAAGGCTAATTCGACACATCGTCATCACACTATTATTATTATAATTAAAAAATAAAAATAGATTAAATATGCATAATTTTAAAAGTAAAACAAATCATTGTATAGAATATTAAAATGAACTTACGCTTCCATATATGAAACGAGATCGGGGAGATTTGAATAAATCCCTATCCCGAAATGGTCCATAAAATACACACTTAATGTATTCATGTGTATGGCAACAAAGACCCAATGGTTCCTATATTATATTGAGAATATTAAAATTAATCGCAAATTTAACATATATATGTGCAAATATTATAAACATGAATACAAATTTAAACTAAATGTTTATCACTCACCCACATTTGTTGGCCAAAAAATGAGATGATCGCCCCAGTTTGATTCAAAGATATGATTAACTAACCCATCCATGGTTTGTACCCTATCACCCAATACGTAAAGACAGGGGGAGCGAATGAATACATTCCACTTGGGACATCTCGGAGAGATATACCTCACCCAAATATCTTTAACCAACATATATCGCTAATTAATATTTAAAAAGAAAATTAAACTATACGTAAAAGTGAATATTGAAAAATTAGTAAACACATACCGAGGTAAAGGGCTATGGTGGTTACACTCAACCACTCGCCATTCAAGATTTCACAAGACATGTTCCTCATCGACTAATTCTTGGAAAGTATTCCGATGAAAGTGAGCAAGCATGGGAACCTGTGGACGATCGAAAAGCATTAGACGATACCATCCGTGCACCCTAGACTGCACATAATCATAGTGATCTAAGTCTCCATCATGGGATAACCAAGTTCCGAGCCATGGAGTCCTCGTTCTCCCTCCATCGGGCTCATTTACACCCCTCGATTCGATTTAGGCCTTTTGGGGTGATTTCTTCCAGGCATTTGTGGTGTCGGCAGATTCTACAATTAATTTGCAATATTATTTAGAACCACAAATAAGATAATGAACTTTAATAACATATATTTTACCATCATGGTGTTAGAGACCAAGTTGTTTCGCCATTCGATGAAGTGCCCGGCAAACCTGCTCCGATCTGTGGACGCGCCATCGATTGGTTTGGCACCGTTGAATCCTCTTGTCCGGGTCATTACGCCACATCGAAAGTGTGACCCTTAAACCAGGAGGATGGGATGACCATGAATCATTCCATAGGGAGCCGTGTAACGTCCTCGGTGGTCACCAATCGACGGGATCCTCCAAATAAAGGTAGCAAAAGGTCGTTGGTTGTTCGAATAAGATATTTAGTTAGAAAATTTTAATACACTAGTCTTTAATTAAAATAAATGTGAGACATGCATATCTGATACCTGAGAGACGTTTTGAAGTGCCTCAATAAAGTCATCCCTAGGGTTAGCTAAAAACATAGCATTAGCGACACTATGTTCACAGCTTGCTCTTTCGGCGACGACATTCCGCGGGTTCTTCTCTGGGACCTCAAACGTTCCACATCTTTAGACAACTTGGCAACTTTGTTCCATTAGTATACCCACCATATTCATGGCTTGAAGACCAGGTGCCATTACTAACGATGTCTTCATCACACCATATCAAACACTTTCAGGGGGCGTCGGATGTTCTCATGCGACCCATAGCCCGTCCAAACAGATCATCAGGGCCGATAATGCGGATGTCGTCAGGCGTCATGGTCTGAGATAGATGCTCCTGAATCACAAAAATAAAAGATTATTATTTAATTATTTGTTTATAAATAATAGTTTGTAATTGAAAGATAAATTAATGGATAGATTACCACTTCTTCGATGATGCGATGTGTGCTTTGGGATCGTGAATATTCCCGCCTCGACCCTTTCGGTAGTCCGAAAATAAGTCGAAACGGGTAACAATAGGCTCACTCTCTCCGGCTTTTCTTCTTTCTTCTTTCTACTATATAGTGATGAACGTGTCCCTTTATTAGATATATTAAAAGTGAATATATAAAAAAAATTAAAAGTTAGGATTTTGATCTCACCATATTTTCTCTTATTCGCAAGCATAACCTTTGTTCGATCCACAATATTAGCCTCCATCGACTTGGCTTGATAACGATTTTATTATTTCGATTCTACAAAGATAATAGAAATATGATAAACACAAAAAAAACTTAGGGCATTAGAAATGAGGAAATGACATTGATCAATTTTACCTTGAAATCATCCTCCATAGCTCGGGCCACAAACTCCTCCCAAAGATGGAGCCTCCATAGGGCTATTCGACGTCCGAGGGAAACTAGCCGAGTAAAGACCGGCCGGATCGTGTATTACTTCTCAACCAAGTCCGAAAATTCTTGGCCATTACTCCAGCTTGCGACAATATTTTGCTTATTCTTTGTGTGGTCAAGACCTTTGAATGTAGTCTATACGCATATAACATAACAATTTAGTAAATTTAAGGGTCATACTACAACTTTCAATAAATATATAATTAACATACCGTAAGTTCGTCCCATAATCTTTTCCTTCAAAGGAGTCGGTTTGAAATACGCTTGATCCCTTGGTCAAGGACGACGATAGGGATCACGCCCCGACGCAACTCCAATGAAGAAGGACAATGACTCACTCTCTTTTCCTATTGCCTGTCCAAACTCATTGAACGATAACTGCAATAACATAGTATTTAATTAGGTTCAATGATCAATCAATATATTTATCGATTTCAAACCGCTCAATTGTAATAAAATTACCCGAAGTGTTTTCCGCTGCTACTGAGCTCTCTTAATAGATGACATGGTGACTATACCACGAGGCGCTTCTCCTGTGAGCTGCTAGTGGTGGTGGGAGTATCGGTGTCACACTCTCTCAAGTCATCGTCGGATGTTGTCGATCATACGCGCGCCATGATCTCCATCGTAATATCCATCATCATCTCTATCATAGGGATATGACAAACGAGACATGATCCCGTAAAGCGTAAAAACATACACCAATACATACAACATGATATATATATACACCAATATACATATATACACCAATATACATATATATACATATATACGCCAATATACATACACCATACATACAATTAAACAAAGCCACTAACAACAAGTAAACAAAGCCACACAATATATATATATATATATATATATATATATATATATATATATATATATATAAACAATTAACAATATATAAACCAAGCATCAATTGTTCATCTAACAACAATTAATCCTAACAAATTAGCTAATTAATCAAACCAAACACAATTATATAAACATTTAATCCTAATATATATATACATACTAACATATATATACATATACACAATATTAATTCAATATAGATATACATATTAACATACTTTTGAGAAAAGTATTTCTTGAAAAAAGCACTTATGTACATCCCTAATTCAATTCACTAAAACAGAACCAAGCAATCCATCCCTAATTCAATTCACTAAAACATAACTCCATTTCCTTTTCTGCAATTTTTTTTATCACATTCATACACAGAGTAGCAAATTCAGGTAAATATAATCAAGAATATGTACATACATTTATATATATATTGTGTATATGTATATATATGTTAATATGTATATATATATTGAATTACCTATGGAAGGAGAAAAGCTAGGCTACAAAGCATGGGGTAGGGGAGCTTTGGCAACAAATGATTTACGGTGGGCGGTAGGGAGGACGCCGGATGGTTCGATTTGGGGGAGAGGAGAGGAGAGGCTAGGGCTTCGATATATATCACCTGGTTCGCGATTTGGGTGTATATATATTAATTATCCTAACACTTGATGCCGGGTTTGGAACCGCTGTCCAAAATTTTGACGGTTCAAAATCAATGTCTAAACATTTCTGCACAAATGGTTCTCAAACCGCTTTTTTTATAGTTAAACTTGGACAAACGGGTTTTGAATCATTTGTTTATTCTTTTTTTTAATTAAAACCGCTCTCCAAGCTATAACTTGGAGAGCTGTTTGAAAAAAAGGTTGTCCAAGTGCAGCTGTGCAAGCTCAAATGTGTAGTAGTGAATGTATCGTATTAAATGAAAGTATCATTTCAAGTGTATATTATTAATTATATTAAGTGTCATCATAATATGAATTTTTTATTTAAATTTTCATATATCTAGCTCTATCCCCTAAATTACTATCAACTTAATAGGGATTTTTTTTAAATTTGCTTAGATGTCATTTTGATATTGAATTGGATGACGTATCGTATTTTTAAAGAGAATGTCTTGTGTGAAATATTGCACACTACTGTTATGTGCTATACAACATAAATAAGGTAAAAATGATCTAAACTTCATGGTCAGTCACGTGTTAGCGGTTCGGGTCAAGTAAAGGCACGGTTGTGGGTCATGGGCTTGGTTGGGAGGACACATATGTATTTATAGAAGGATATCTTTATCAAATATGTGTTATAGCCTAAGAATTAGGGTTTGTTGTTAGTTATATTGAAAAAACTTCATATCTTACGTAACACGTATTAAAATGCAGTGTACTGATATATATGGAATGTAAATTGTAATATTTTTTATGATTTTTTGGGTAAAGTATGAAGAACAAGGACAATGTGAATAACATGAGAATGATGATGAGAGAAGAGAGAGGAAACAGGTGAGAGGTTAGAATATTTTTCTCCATAACAAATTCTGCAACAAACCGTCCCTTAAATTAGAGAAGTGGGGACCATAGGGGCTTATCATAATTTTAGGGAAATAAAGATACTGAAAAAACAATTAAATGAAATACTGGGTTGCAGCCTCATGAACTTTAATTATTTCTGGGCCCATTTGTTGGCAAACTCTTCAGGCTCATTTCCCTTTATCCCTACCTGAAGCTCGATTTAAAACCCCACCGAGGTTTGGACGAAAACCCTCAAAGCTCGATACAAAACCCCACCCGAGGTTCAGGATTTAAAAACTCCACCTAAGGCTTAGACGAAAACCCCTCAGGCTCAGACGAAAACCCCACCTGAGGCTCATTTAAAACCCAACCGAGGGCTCAGATTTAAACCCTCAGCTCAGACGAAAACCCCACCTGAGGCTCAGACGAAAACCCCTCAGGCGCAATTCCCTTTATCCCCACCTGAGGCTCAGACAAAACCTCTTCAGATACCAACAAATCGTACTTTCCCTTTTTATTATCTTCAGAAAACCCTAACACCACTCCTTCCTCCTTAGTCAGTAAACATCGCTTCAGTGGTGTGAGATTAATGTCTGTGATAAAGATTCGGGGCAGGAGAATCCTTGTCCCAAGGATAGAGCGCCGGAAAAAAAAGCGCGAAGGGAAAACTTTATCTTCCAATCAATGAATATCCCATTCTACATGCATCCACAAACACTAACGTGAACTTGTTTGCGGCGCAGAGGCGGATCGTGATTTTGAACGATACCACCGAAAAGATGTGGAACATACCATTCAAGTCCACCGGAGGCAAGGTTGTAGAAGGTACAATTTTTCCACCTAATTTCTTTTTTTTTCAACAGAGAGACGGAAAACCTGATGAATTGGGGAATTAGGAGGTAGATCTAGTTTGTAGGCTACCTGACCGATTTTCTCAAGCACTTGGTATGGACCAAAGTACTTTGAAGAAAGTTTGAGATTCCTTTGCAAGATGTAGGGAATTTTGCCTAAAAGGTTGTAGCTTAAGATAGACAAGGTCACCCACTTCGAAGTGCGTTCTCGCCTATGTTCATCAACAAACCCTTTCATCCTATCTTGAGCTTTGATGAGATTATCTCAATCAACTCGTAAAACTATTGGACGTTGTTGAACCCGTAGTAGTAACATCTAGATTGGTAGAGTCCAAATAGGATCCCATAGTCGAAAAGGAGGAGGATATCCATACAAAGTTTGAAAGGGTGTTGTTTTCAAGCTTGTATGGTAGTTGGTATTATACCAAAGTTCACCTGGGGGTAACCACTTTCACCATTGCTTAGGTGTATCTTGAACCATACACCTAAGATAGTGTCCCAAGCATTGGTTCAATCTCTCGGTTTGGCCATCGATTGTGGATGATAGGGTCAACTCATGGCTAGTTTTTTGCCCATGAGATGAAACAATTCTTTCCAAAAGAACTTGTGGGGGTTTTTGTCCCTATCGGTTAGAATACTTGATAGGTAGCCCATGCAACTTGTAAATCACATCCAAAAAACACTTAGCCACCTGCTTTGTGCAAAGAAAAGGTGAGAGAGAGCAATAAAATGTGAATATTTTGTGAACCCGTCCACAATTACCAAAATAACATCTTTTTCCCCAAGACTTAGGGAGCCCTTCCACAAAATCCATTGATATACGAAGTGCAAGCTTGAGAGGGAACATGTAAAGGCCGTAGTAGTAGTCCAGTAAGGACCTTGATCAGTTTGGCTCTTGCACACACATCACACCCTTGAATCCATTGAATAACATCAACCTTCATCTTAGGCCAATAAAACCCTCTTCAACCTCATATAGGTACCTAAGATGCTTAATGGCCACCATAAGCGAGAATGGTGCATCTCGTAAACAATTAGTTTTTTGAAATCAGAACATCTCCAATAACAACTCGCTTTTATACCTCACCAACCCATTAACAATCAGAATCGAGGATAACTAGAAGAGTCAATCGCTTTAGCAAAGAATGACCTTAGTAATGAAATCATCCATTTATAAGTAGATAAAACCTGATCAATCCACTTAGGTACAACAGAGAGTAAGAGAAGTGCAAAGAACCTCAGTATCCAATCTTCTAGATAGAGCATCAGCTACATTGTTGTCGAACCTTTCTTGTACTGGATATCATAATCCAAACCCAAAAGCTTTGTGATCCACTTACGTTGAGATGAGTCATGATCTTCCCGATCCAATAGGTATCTTAAAGACTGTTGATCCGGTCTTTAATAATGAACCCATGACCTTGTAGATAATGTGTCCACTTTTGGACAACCATTATGACGACCCAAAAATTCCCTTTCATAGATGGATAGAGCCCGCTCTTCAGGGGACACAAAACCATTTTCATGAATGCTAGAGGCTTACCCTCTCAGATCAACACGGCCCAATCCCTGTTCCACTTGCATCGGTTTCCACAACAAAAGGCTTAGTAAAGTCTGGTAGGGCAAGAACAGGGGCATAAACCATAGCCTTCTTCAATTCAGAAAAAGCTAAATCAGCCTCTGAATTCCAATGAAATCCATCTTTCTTCAACAAGGTGGTGAGTGGTCTGCTAATAAGGCCATAAATTTTTTGATGAATTTTTCTATAAGAGCACCAAACCAAAAAAACCCCTTAACTGTTTGAGAGTTTTTGGAGTTGGCCAATTAACCATGCAAGCAATCTTTTCGGGATCTCAGAGCCACACCCATATGAGAAATAATATGGCCTAGATATTCAATTTTAAGTTGGCCAAAATTACATTTACTCCTCTTTCAGATACAGCTTGATTAGCCCTCAGGATACCCAAAAACAATAGATAGATGGTGTAAATTCTCTTCCCAAGTAGAGAGCTATAGACCAAAATATCATCAAAAAAGACCGTAACAAATTTCCTAGAAAATCATTGAAAATTTGATTCATTAAGGATTTGGAAAGTAGCGGGGGCATTGCAAAGCCTAAAAAGCAGTATGACTAAGAACTCATAATGGCCATTATGAGTTCTAAATGTCTTTATAAAAAAACATGTTTCTGGTTTCATTAAGATCCGAAATAACCAAATCTTAAGTCAATCTTAGAAAAGAACCTTGACCTTGTAATTCATCCAACAATTCCTCAATTATAGGAATGGGGTAGTTGTGTTTGATTGTAAGATCATTTAAGTATCTATAATCAACACACATCCTCCAACTGTTGTCCCTTTTCTTGACCAAAATGACTGGTGAAGCAAAAGGGCTCCTGCTATGTTGTATAGTACCAGAGTGTAACAACTCTTGCACTATCTTCTCAATTTCTTCCTTGTGGGAGTGAGAAGTCCTGTAGGGAAACTGTTGTTTAGGAACACTATCTGGTTTCAAGATGATTTGATGTTCAATACCCCTTGATGGAGGTAATCTTGTTGGCTCTTCAAAAATGTCAAGATAATCATCTAAGATTGCGATAATCCGGAATCACTCTCCCAAAGAGAGTAGCCAAGAGACCACATAGAAATCTTCGACGGTAAGAGGGTTGTCCAAATGTAACATTTGGAAAAGAGAGAACTCGAGAAATGAGTTGGCAATTCTCAAAGGGAAGTAAAGTGCCTGTAGTTTAACCCTCTTGCCAAGTAATGACATTGTGATTGTCATGTGCTTGTAGTCCAATTCAATTGGGGTGCAAGATTTCATCCAATCACCTCCCAAAATCAAATCACAACTTTCAGTATCCAATAATCTCAAAGGATATTGAAAATCAAAATGAATTGCATAGACCAACAAAAAAGAATCCACCAGCCAGAAATTTGACCATCTTTTTGCCCATTCGCCACCTTAACGAAATAGGTGTGGTAGGGAAAGGGGGCGATTCAACTTTTTTTTGCAATAAATGCTTTTAATAAAAGCCGATTGTCGCTCAGATCAATCAATATATGAAGTGTATGACCCCCACAATCCCCAATAATCCTCATTGTAGTGACATCGGAAGTGCTCGACATAAAGATCAGAGGTCATCCGAACCTCTTCAATGCACCGTTCAGATCACTCTTGTGTGACCTCAAGAGGAACAGTCCAAAAGATTCATATGAAATGTCCTCGGCCCGTAATCATGTAAGTAATCTTTTGTTTACACTTATGGCCCCTTGTAAACCGCTTCATCACAATTATAACACAACCATTTCTCCCTTTCTAGCAGCCCATTTCAAGAGGAGTAAGGAGTTTAATGGGAGGTTTGAGAGAGTTTAAAGGTGGTTTCTGTTGAGGTGGGATTGACAAATCAGATTTCTTCCAAGGAACAAAGTTAAGGTTAGGGTTAGGGTTAGAGTTAGAGCCCCTATAAGGAGGCTTGAACTTTCTAGTTAGAGTATCCATGGTGTATTCCTGTTTCTTGCCCAGAACAATAGCTTGTCAGAAAAAGTGGGTGCAAACATATTTAGAGTGAGACAACTTCGGTATCCGCCCACTAATGAAGCTCTCCACAAAATAATATTAAGAAAAATGATCACCCAATTTAAGAATCAAACTAGCTCTGAGTTCCTCAAACTTTTCCACATAATCCATATAAGCCCCAGTTTGCTTGAGCTTATTAAACTCAGCAATAATAGAAATATCCCTTATCTCTTCAAATCTCACATAAATTATCTCCACAAACTGATCCCAAGTAACATCAGTAGGTTTCAAAGCAAAATTATGAAACCATGAGGCAGCTCTACCCTCAAAGTGAATAGAAGAAAGGTTAATCTTCTTAGATCGGGAATATTAGGGATTAATTGAAAATAATTGTTGATTTCAAAACCCAACCCTAGGGTTAGATCCATCAAATTTAGGAAACTCAACTTTAGGAATAGGGTCATGGAATGGAAATAGGAGTAGGATTGGGAATTAACCTTCCATTTGAAGAGTCATAACCATGAAAGGCCGATGAGCCCCGAAAAAAACCAAAACTAGGGCTTCGAATAATAGAAGGGCCACCGCTAAGACCTTTTTCTCTATCAAAATTTCAAACAAGTCAGAAGCGCCCAAAATCAGCAAAGAACATTGATAAACTTATCTCCCAACATGGAAAGTTCTCCACTCATACAAGCAAACTTTTTATCAACCTCTGTAGAAAGAGTATTTATAGCATCCTGCATTTTATCATCAGTAGCTTTCCATTTTAGGGATTCAGCAGTAAGAAGTTGCTCTAATTTCGTTTGTGTCTCTTGCAGGGCTTTCAAACGGGTGCTTTCAGCTATGGTGATGAGAAGAAACCTGTCTCTGGATACCAAATGTAGTGTACTGATATATATGGAATGTAAATTGTAATATTTTTTATGATTTTCTGGGTAAAGTATGAAGAACAAGGACAATATGAATAAGATAAGAATGATGATGAGAGAAAGATGAGAGAAGAGAGAGAAAACAGGTGAGAGGTTAGAATATTTTTCTCCATAACAAATTCTGCAACAAACCGTCCCTTAAATCAGAGAAGTTGGGACCATAGGGGCTTATCACAATTTTAGGGAAATAAAGATACTGAAAAAATAATTAAATGAAATACTGGGCTGCAGCCTCATGAACTTTAATTATTTCTGGGCCCATTTGTTGGCAAACTCTTCAGGTCCATTTCCCTTTATCCCTACCTGAGGCTCAGACAAAAACCCCACCTGAGGTTCAGACGAAAACCCCACCTGAGGCTCAGACGAAAACCCCTCAGGCTCAGACGAAAACCCCACCTGAGGCTCAAACGAAAACCCTCAGGCTCAGACGATTTAAAAACCCCCCACCGAGGCTCAGGGCGAAAGCCCTCAGCTCAAAGAGAAGACCCCCAGCGAATTCCCTTTATCCCCACCTGAGGCTCAGACAAAACCTCTTCAGATATCAACAAATCGTACTTTCCCTTTTTATTATCTTCAGAAAACCCTAACACCACTCCTTCCTCCTTAGTTGCAACATCGTCTAGTGGTGTCAGATTAATGTCAGTGACATAAAACATATAGTAACACATAAATATTCATAAGATAACATGTGTCACACGGTAACACATTATTGTTCACATGAGACTGTCTCATACAAATATAATTCTATAAATAATTATATAATTATGAACCAAAAAAGTAATGAAAATTTATATGAAAGGTGGAAAATATTACCATTATCCATTAATTAAGCTCAACTAATTTACCCTTGAATGCACCATATAAAATTTTGCAAGTACCTCAAACATTTGACACAAGAATTGATATACGTAGTTCCCAATATAACCTAATTTTATATGTTCATTTGGTGTGATAAATTAAAAAAAAATGTACTATATGTGGACTTTGTTTAGTTTTGAAAATTGTCCCAATTATATTTTTTTATTTTATTTTGATCATGTAAAATTAAAAATTTTAAAATTGGTCTTTTAACGTACTGTAGTAGGGTCACCAAATAGGTAACTGTCACATAAGTAATTATTTTGTCTTTTCTTTTAATTTTGAGATGTCACCTAAACCTTTTTAATCCTAATAATTTTGAATCGAGATTTTTCTATGTATTTTTTTAGGAAGAAAAAATTTTGGTTTATTTTTTAATTTTCTTGTCAGTTTAGACCCACTAAACCGATCCAATTCGCTTTGTCTTTTAATATATAGATTATTTTTAAAACCTGACCAAAAATCCAACTAAAATTATTAGGATTAAAAAAAGTTCAAGTAATGGTTCAAAATTAAAAAAAATAAAAAATTACACATATAAGAGTTACTTGCTTGATAATATATTGTAGTACGTTAAATGACCAATTTAATAATTTTTAAAAATTTACAGGATCAAAATTAAAAAAAAATCCATAAAATAGTTATTGAACTTAAAAAAAAACACTTAATCCCATCTCTTTCCTCTTAATTATTAAAAGTCAATATTAAAATTATGATGTAAAATGGACAGTTGACAGAATAAGAGCACAAAATGTCTATATCGTATTAATTTATGTATATGTACCTATCCTTGGAAAATGTCCCTGTCCCTTTATTTATATGTTTTTGTGGTTTTGCTTTTGGAAATATTGTGTTTAGCACTTGTCACGATAAAAAATATATATATCTCCTTTTCAATTAATAATCTATCTACGTCCCATCCCATGTATCTCAATAGTTATTTGTCTCATTTACAATTTGTCACGATGTGAGACAGATTGACATATAAAATTAACTTTTTATGAAATTTTCCTAAATTATTGTGCATCTTTTCAATAATTGTTTACCAACTTTTTATGAAATTCTCCTAGAATTATTGTGTATCTTTTCAATTTTCAATTAAACTTGCACTGTATATATTTGATGGACAACAAATGTATTTTTAGTAAAATAATTAAATAGTTTTAATTAATACATTTATTCTGAAAATAACTAAATAGTAGTACTTTTTTTATACACATCAAATATACAATAAAACTGGTGCATATAGTTTTTCAAAATATAAAAGGAGTGGGTCTCAAGTATATCCAGTTGTACTGTGCCCTCATAGTGCATTATATTTTAGAACTATTAGAACTATGCAAATTGTTATACTGAAAGATGCAACTTATTTAGACTGAACTGTGCAACTAATTTTCAATATTAATAGTTGCATGGTTCAGCGTAAACAAATTAATTGCACCTTTCAGTATAACAAATTTCATGATTCTAAAATGCACTATAAGTGCGCGGTGCACCTGAGTGCATATAAGACAGCTATATAAAAGATGCTCTCATAATATACATACAAAGATGTTAATATGAAATTCAACATAATTATCTTTTGGCCAAAAATTTAATAGAGACGGTCATGCATGAAATGAATCTCAATAATTAGTTATTTAATTATTCTATTATACTCCTTCAGTCCCAAACTCGATTGCCACATTTCTATTTTGGGCGTCTCATACTTGATTATCACTTTCCTTAAATAAAAATATACACTTTATCACTTATCACATAAAATATTAATAAACAACTCTTTTTAACTTCAACTACCCATCAATTTATCACATAAAATACTAATAAACAACTCTTTCTACTACAACACTTTATCATTTTTTTCTTAAAATTCGAGCACATAGTAATGTGGCAATCGAGTTTGGGACGGAGGTAGTATGAATTATAAACTTATTAAAGTGGAGCACGTCTCATGTATAAGACCGTCTCACACAATATATTATAAGAGAAACCCTCATCTTTTTTAAGAGTCAACTTCAAAACGATTTAATTAATTTTTGTTGAGCTGCATTTTGTTTGAATTTAAATTAGCTTAATTAATATAAAATAAATTATACATTATGTGCAAATTAATGCACCACTTAATCATGATCTTTCTCATATTTTAAATATAATTGTTATAAGAAAATAAATGCATATAAAACACATATAATAATTAAAAAGAGTCTTACCATAGTTACGTTTGATTTAATGCTCACCTCTGACTCTAATGCACGAATACTCCAAAAAATACTATGGTGCAGTATCGGATACTTGACGGGTGCTGGTGCGATTCGCGTGGGATTCGCACCCGGTGCGCCACGTGGCGAATTTTGAAAAAAAAAAAGGATACGCGCACCGGGTGCGTTTATGACGCGAATCCGGTGCGTCTTGGGTAATTTTGAAAAAAAATTAAAAAAATTATGGGGCAATATTGTAGTTTTTAAAACTTAAAATAAGAAAACTAATTTTAAATAAGTAAAATAACTTAAAATAAGAAAACTTAAAATTACATTATCAACACTCAAAGTCAGTAAGTCACCAGTCTCACCACACGAACATAACTCACCACACGAACAGAACACACCCTTGTCTCCTTTCTGCTTTCTTCACGCTGCGTCACCTCCAACATTCCGAATATTGTTATTTCCATATATTTTACATGTAAAATATATAATAAAATAATAAATAAATAGACGTATCCTTGCCGAATCGCACCCTGAATTTTTCAAAAATTCGTATCCTCGTATCCGTATCGCATCGCGCCCGCACCCGCACCCGCACCTGCACCTGTGCAACACAGATGCTCACTTAGTTCCCTTTTGAAGTTTTGATGTTCAACATATTAATCGATGAGCATCTCTATTTAAATCTTTTAAAATTTTAATCCTAAAAATCAAGGGAACGATAAAGATGGTAACAACGTCTGTATTTCCTTTCTTCCTCTTTTCTTTTTGATCTTTCTCTGGATAAAGATTAAACGGAACTTTGTGGGTATTACAATATTACCCAACCTAATTGGAGTTATTGGACCAATAAGAGTATGCTACCTTTTCCTACAATATTAAAATAATTTGACGGCTTAAACTCAAATAAAATGAGGCTTGACTCAAAGGTAAGTTGCACATCCAAATATTTAAATAAAATGAGGAGGAAGTTATTTTTTTAGGACTTAGGACACTATCTGTAGACGCTTGTAAAATTAGAACACTATTCTTATGGAGTTATAAAATTAGAACATTATTTTTAAATTTGATAAATTTAGGCAAAATTTTATCAAATGCGGGTCAAATCTTACATGAGGGATCAAATTCATGAACTTGTGTTTTAGCGCGAAATTTGACCTGCACTTGGTAAAATTTATTTGTCCAATTTAAAAGATGATGTCTTAATTTTACAAGCTCATAGAGATAATGCCTGTAAAGATAGTATTCCAATTGTGCTAACCCCATATAATAGTGTCTTGAAAAAACAAAATTTCCATAAACTAAGGCTCGAGTCAAATGAAATGAGGCTTCACTCAAATGTGAACAGTGAGTTTATAAGACTACAATCCACTATATATTAAAAAATAATATGTTTGATGTTAAACTAATGACTGTGTATTAGTTCGTAACGCATTTGTATCACTTGCGTAACTAAACATTATTAGTTGAACGATGAATGAACTTGAAACGAAAAAAAAAAAACGCGAAGATCGAGAGAATTTACGTGGTTCGATCCAAAAGATCTACATCCACAGAGCGTTAGGACACAATCACTACTCAATCACGAACGGATTACAAGTTACACCCACAATTATCACGAATCAATCCGAGTTTTTCCCCAAACTAATGAAGAACCCTAACTCGATAACTGCTAATAACCCAAAACCAACTCGAGAAGAAGAAGAAAACTGAAATTACACATTCTAGATGAAACATCAAAACTAAAACCCCAACCAATTAGACTCGATTCATTCCGGAAGCTTCGGCTAATCTCGAAAGGTCAAGACGTGATGAATTAGGGCATAAGCTTCGAGGGTTCAAATTCTGATTTGACTGCACAACTGAATCAATTAGGCCTCGAACCCGGTTTTGACTAAGTCGCCCGGTTCATGCGGTTCACCCCGGTTCAAGTACTTTGTAAATAAATGTTTAAATGCTTCAAGTATCATTTTCAAAGTGTTAAGGTATTACTTCCAGACAGTAAAGGTATTACTTCCAGACAGTAAAGGTATTACTTCACAAGCCTTTGCAGAAAACATCCCAAATGCATTTGAATCTCACAATTCTCCACCTCAAATGCAATTTGTCCATCCTTCCCTCAAGATACACTTCATCATCTAGCAAATGAAGTCTGCTTCACCAGACCACAACAATGCTTGAACTTGTTGCTTGGCAAAGCTTTTGTCATCATGTCTGAAGCATTATCTTCAGTACACACCTTCTTCACTATGACTATTCCCTTCTCAAGTATGTCCCTCACAAAATGCAGCTTAACATCTATGTGTTTTGATCTCTCATGAAACACTTGATGCTTGACTAAGTGAATTGTACTTTGGTTGTCACAATGTATGGCTACTGATCTCTGATTTATCCCAAAATCTTGAATTATGCCCTTCAACCATATAACCTCTTTCACAGTCTCAGTCATTGCAATGTATTCAACCTCAGTGGTTGAGAGAGCCACCACTGATTGCAATACTGATCTCCAACTTACAACAGTACCATGAAGGGTGAATACATAACCTGTGAGTGATTTTCTGGAATCTATGCTTCCTGCAAAATCTGAATCAACAAATCCTTCCAATGGATTCTTCACATTATATGATCTTTCAAATAACAAGCCTAAATTAGTTGTACCATTCAGATATCTTAGTACCCACTTCAATGCTTCCCAATGGAACTTCCCTGGATTTGCCATATACCTGCTCACCATGCTTACAACATAAGCTAAGTCAGGTCTGCTGCACACCATAGCATACATGAGACTCCCAACTCCACTAACATATGACACTCCACTCATTGCCTTCTCTCCTCATCAGTTTGAGGTGAATGCTTCACAGAAAGCTTGAACTGTTGCCCAAAGGGTGTAGAAACAGGCATTGACTGATGCATAAAGTATTTCTCCAGAACTTTCTTCAAGTAATCTTGCTGAGATAGGAACAACAGACCAGCAGATCTATCTCTGACAATATCCATACCAAGTATTCTTCTAGCTTCTCCAAGATCCTTCATCTCAAAAGTAGAATTCAACTTTGCTTTAAGATTATCAATTCTGGAACAGCTTCTACTGGCTATTAGCATATCATCCACATACAGTAACAAGTATGTGATGATGAGTGCACCTTCCTTCTCAAAATACACACAACTATCATATTTACACCTTATGAATCTAATAGAAATCATAAAGTGGTCAAACTTCTCTTACCATTGCCTAGGACTCTGCTTGAGCCCATAAAGAGAATTCTTCAACAGACACACATTTTCTTCATTTCCAGGTGCAACAAACCCCTCAAGTTGATGCTGTTAGGAAATTAGTATAACCCCAACAGATGCATGTAAATGGTTCCAACTAAGTCTCCATGCAGAAAAGCAGTTTTCACATCCAACTTTTGTAACTCCAAATTGTCTTGAGTGACCTTTGATAACAACAGTCTTATGGAGCAATGTTTAACAACAGGTGAAAACACCTAATTGAAACCAATGCCCTCCCTCTGAGTGAAGCCTCTTGCCACTAATCTGGCCTTGAACCTCACATTCTCAGTGATTCCCACCTCTACTTTCCTTTTGAACAGTCATTTACAGCTAACAAGCTTTTGTTTCTGAGGTCTGCCAACAAGTACCCATGTGTTGTTCTTCTGTAGAGATTGAAGCTCTTCTTTCATGGCCACCATCCACTTCTCTATTTCTTTTCCAGAAATAGCTTCCTGAAAGGTTCTGGGCTCATGGTGCTCTAGCATTTCTACAGTGATGAGTGCATAAGAGACCAGATCAGCATGGCCAAATCTTGCAGGTGGTTGTATGTTTCTTCTTTGTCTATCTCTTGCAAATCTGTAGTTGCTCAGATCATGAGTGTCTTCAGTTTCTGCCTCAGCTTCACCATGTTCTTCGCCCGATGCCTTGTGCTCTTCTTTCTTCTTGATTCAGGATCAGGTTGTTGAGTCTCCACCTCAACTGGTGAAGTAACTTGTGTTATATCTCCATCAGTATCATGAGATATCTTAGTGTTCATGTATCCAAGCTTTTGCTCATTGAACACAACATCTATACTGACTATACACTTTTGGTTTCCTGGTTCCATACACCATAGCTTATAGCCCTTAACACATTTTGGGTAACCAATGAAAACACATTTTAATGCTCTGGGCTCTAACTTGTCTTGCCTTATGTGAGCATAGGTTTGACATTCAAACACCCTCAGTTTAGAGTAATCAGACAATCTTCCATACCAGATTTCATCTGTCTTGAAATTGACAGCAGAAGAAGACAGATAACATGCAGTGTTAACTGCTTCTCCCCAGAAAGCTTTTAGAAGATCTGCATCTGATAACATGTATCTCACCCTCTCCAATACAGATTTCATTAATAATTTCTCAAAGATGACCATTTTCTTCGAGGGTTTCCGGTATCTTCTCTTGGTCTTGTGATGCCCTTGTGCTTGCAATACTCCATAAATTCATCAGACAAGTATTCAAGGCCATTGTCAGTTCTGAGATGCTTGAGCTTCTTGCCTTTGCTGTTTTCAAGTTCAGTGAGCCATTCATTGAACTTTGAGAATGCCTCATGTTTGTGTTTCAGAATGGACACCCATACTTTCCTGCTAAAATCATCAATGAAGGTCATGAAGTATCTTCCACCCCCATGAGTTTCAACTCTTGAAGGCCCCCACAGATATGAATGCACATAATCAAAGGGCTCTTTAGTGCCGTGTGTGCCTTTTGTGAACATCAGCTTCTTAGATTTCCCAAGAATACACTTCTCACAGAATTCAAGTTTGTTGACATTCTGTCCAGAGAATACACCTTTCTTTGAGAGTTCAATCAAGCCCTTTCTCTCCAACATGAGCTAGTCTCCTATGTCATAACACAATATCGCCTTTGACTCATTGCAACTTCAAAGATCCCCAACAACAAAGATTTCCAATCAAAGAGTATAAATCATTCTTCTTAATTGTCTTTTCATCACAACATTTTTTCCTTTTGTCACTTGCAGAGTTCTCTATTTGTGTTGAACTCACACCCAAATGGCATTTAGTGTTCAAGAGATATGAGATTCCTCTTCAATTCAGAACAAATCTCACATTTGATAGAGTTCTTATTTTGCTATCATGCATTCTCGATTTTTTTGTAAAGAACCGGACCCCTTTCACCCTACAACTTTCATCATTTCCCAAAAGAACAAGGCCTCCATCAAATTTCTGTAGATCTTGAAACCACCTTTCTTCAGGACACATGTGAAAAGAGCACCCAGAGTCAAGAAGCCATTCACGACTCAAAGTTATTGTCACTTCTGAGAGAGCATCAACTCTCATAACCATCCTGGTACATTATAAGCCTTTTCGCAGGGAGGGTCGGGTCTCTTCTTGTCCTGATCTTTCTTTTCTCTTTCAGGGCAATTCTTCTTCAGATACCCCACTTTATTGCAACTGAAACACTTCATTTTCTCCACAAAACCAGTCCCTCCTTTATGATCACCCTTAGCTTGATTATCACCTTGTTTCTTCTTCTGAGATTGTTTCTTGTTCTTCTTGAACTTCACATTCAAGTCCTCTCCAGATGCCTGAGTTTTCTTGTCACTCTTCATCTGTAGAAACTTAGTCTTGATTGTTGTTTCAATCTCTTCAAAACTCAGTTGATCATTTCTTCCAAACAGAAGGGTGTCTTTGAAGTTTTCAAAGGACTTTGGCAGAGAATTCAACAGGATAAGGGACTTGTCATCATTATCCAACTTGACTTCCAAGCTCTCAAGATCATCAACCGATCTATTGAACTCATCAAGCTGCTCCACAAGACTCTTCTCCTCCACCATTTTGAATGCAAGAAGTTTCTGCTTCATGTAAAGTTTGTTGGAGACAGATTTGGTCTGGTAAAGGTTCTCCAACTTCTTCCAAACATCTATGGCGGTTTTTTCTTTAGCCACTTCTCTCAGAGGCTTATCTTCAAGGCAGAGAATAATGGTGATGTGTGCCTTCTCAAGAATCTCATTCTTCTTTGCTTGATTCGTTGAATATGTCGACGACCATTGATTTACAAGTTTGAGAGCATATCCCAAACCGTGTTGAATGAGTAGCGCGTTCATCTTGATCTTCCACAATCCAAAATCATTCTTACCGGTGAATTTCTCCACATCCAGCTTCATCGTAATCATTGAGAAGAGATTCGCTTCCCACAAACGGCGCCACTTGTTAAACTAATGACTAGGTATTAGTTCGTGCACGTACGAATATCACTTGCAGAACTAAACAGTATTAGTTGAACGATGAATGAATACTGAAACGAAAAAACGCGAAGAACAGAGAATTTACGTGGTTCGATCCAAAAGATCTACATCCACGGAGGGTCAGGACACAATCACTACTCAATCACGAACGGATTACAAGTTACACCCGCAATTATCACGAATCAATCCGAGTTTTTTCCCAAACTAATGAAGAACCCTAACTCGATAACTGCTAATAACCCAAAACCAACTTAGAGAAGAAGAAAACTGAAATTACACATTCTAGATGAAACATCAAAACTAAACCCCAACCAATTAGACTTGATTCGTTCCAGAAGCTTCGTCAATCTCGTGCTGAAGACGTGATGAATTAGGGTGCGCAAGCCTGAGGGTTCAAATTATGATTTGACTGCACAACTGAATCAGTTAGGCCTCGAACCCGATTTTGACTAAGTCGCCCGGTTCATGCGGTTCACCCCGGTTCAAGTTCTTAAGCGCAGAAATAAGCTAAATGCTTCAAGTATCATTTCCAAAGTGTTAAGGTATTACTTCTAGACAGTAAAGGTATTACTTCACAAGCCTTTGCAGAAAACATCTGAAATGCATTTGAATCTCACATTTGAGCATCTCTTAAAATAATACTCTCAATTTGTAGATATATATAAATAAAAAGAATAAGAATATTAAATGCCACACTCCTCTTATATACTCCCTCCGTCCCAAGATAATTGCAACACTGAAAGCGGCACGCAAACTAAGTAAAGTTGATTTTAGTAGGTTTGAGTGGAATAAAATAAGGGTGTTATGAGTGTATTAATATTATGTTTCTTTCCATTTTGGGAGTGTTGCAGTAATCACGGGGAATATATAATTAGTCAAGTTTCCTTTTTATTTAGCATATGATATGATATAAGAAAGGTAAATAGGATTGGATCGAATCATGGGATGCAGAGTTTGATGCTAGCACAATTCTCAATCCTATAAAGTTATGCCCTTATTTAGTCACTCCTGAAAAACTGCATGTAAAAACACATCAATCTCTATAACATCTAACATCTTGAGTATATAATTTGGTCAAAGCTATCTCTTACCTTGACAATCAATAATATAATAATAATAATATGAAGGGAATTTCTACTGTTTTATTGATCGTGGATCGAAATCCAAGTTATGTGGTCAAGTTGGATTCCAGTTAAACATTATTAATTCACAAGTATTTTATTATTAAATACAAGAAAATGGTGAATTGTCTACGAAATTTTTCAATATGCCTATGAAATTTTTAATAAAAATAATTTCGTCCTTAAATAGTAAAACGTGACTACTACTTGCCTACAAAATTTTATAATTATATAGATTATTTTAAAACTATAAATACAAATGTTTGCGAAAATGTAAATTGTCTAAAAAATTATTTGTGTAGGTAAGTTTGCCTACTGAAATTACAAATGCGTAGGCAGATTGTTCGTAGGTAATTTGTTTGCCTAGATAATTATTTGTCGTAGATATTTTTTTCAAAAATTATTCTAAAAATTAGTAGGCAAATCGTAAGCAATCCTCACTTTTAAAGGACCAAATAATTTTTGTAGGAAAATATCGTAGCCATTTAAAAATTTTCCTAATCAATTCTTATTTTCTTGTGATGATCGACAAAGAACACATTGTGGTTTCGATCGTAAACCTTAAAAAAAAAAAAGTATTTTTCATAAAAGATGCACATCTTACCATTCATGACCCCAATATTGTGGTTTCGATCGTAATTTTTTATTTTTTTTCAAAAGAATATTTTTCATAAAAGATGCATGTCTTATCATTCATGACCCCAATATTGTGGTTTCGATCAACAATACTGACAAAGAACACATTGTGATTCCGATCTTATTTTTTTTTTTAAAGAATGTTTTTTTTATAAAAGATGCATGTCTTACCATTCATGACTCCAACATGTGAGCATCACGTAAGATATATAGTTTATGGAATTATTATGATGAAAAGAGTTAACACATGCATTTATCACATTTCAAATCATAAAAAGGTGCTCCATGATATATAATACAAACGCTAAATCCTATCATCGAGTATAGAAACTTAGAAAGAAAGAAACATCAACTAATCATGGGACGTTTATCAATTATCGTGTATTTATCCATACTATAGTGACGCTCAATCAACGCCTTTCATCAAACACATAAAAGGGGCGACCTAAAGTTGTGGGGACATTTATACGTACTCGCCATTTCTCGAAGGAACGAATTATTTTTTGCTCGTTCAAACTCTTTTTTACTATCTTAATAATTTTTTTTAAAATCTTTTTATAATATATTTATTCTTATTATATTAGAGTTCGTTTATATGTCATAAAAGGGTAAAAAAGAATATATTGTCCTACATTTTCATGCCCGTAAAATTATTATCCTTAAAACACAACCCCTAAATTAATATTCTTAAAAAATATTATTTCTATTAATAATATAAGACATTTTTGTCAATTTTCTGTTTCTCGATACAAGCAAATAACATCATCTAGATTGAATTATTTGAGCACATAACTTTGTACGAGACCACCAAACTTAATAATTATTAGGGAAATAATATAAATAAATTATTTTCCCACTTCTTTTATAAATTTGAACTTTTGAATAAGATGAAATATTTTCATGGTATCAAAGTAATAAAGGTTCACGCCCGTACATCTTGGGTTTAATTCCCATTAAAAGCAACTTCTCTAATTTTAAATTGTTCACTCAATGAACCCCCTCCTCATGAAGTAAGAGAGTTCAACCCACGAATGGTGAGAGTGTTAAAAAAATAATATAAATGAATTAATTTTGCATCTATCTACAAGTTCAGAGTTTTAGATGAGGTGGAGTTATTTCAATAGTTTGGTTCAATAAATGGCAGTTAGATACAAAAAGATTATGAGAACAGGGAAAAAATAGTATTTGTTGAAAGTAGTATTTATTTGTCTCTCTTTTTTATACAATTTTAATATTATTTTTTGACTTGCAAAATATCGTAATGATTATTTTTATAGTATTATAAATAAATAAAACCTATATTTTACTTGAAAATATTTGATTTATTTTGTTATTATTTCGAAATTAGTAATATAAGTTATAATGTTATATGGCGCCAGCAATTATTAAAAATAAATTATAAAAGAAAATAAAGTAAATTTTATTTCGAAATGTTTAAAATTGAAAATAGTAAATTATAAATCCTAACTAATTTGTTGTGCTTTTATTTCCAGATTATTTTAAAAAGTGCGCTTTAATAACGGTTAAACTTTAATTTTGTGCATAATATATTCGAACTTTATTTTTGCAAGTATAATATTAGCAAAACTAGTGACATGAGTTCTAGACTTGATGCTGAGAGATAAATATGTTAAAATTCAAAATCATCCTAGGCCCGGCCCAATAATCGGCCCAACTAGATCTACAGCCCTATTTATTCACTTATGTCGTCGTAAAAATAAACTTGCAACATCTGTTAATCAACAAAACTAATTGAAAGATATTGCAGTAAAAAAAAATATATATATCAATTCAATATTCAAACAAACGTTGGGGAAAAAAAATAAGAGTAACACTTTTGTGAATCAGGTCTACATTGTTGTGCACAAAAATTATCACTGTTTAAAAATAACTTGATTTTTTAAGCATTGATAATTTTTTATACATAATAATAATAACGTGTGAGAATACTTTTTACACAAATTAATTTTTATTGAAAAAAAACACAAATATAACCTTATACTAAATATCATTTTTATTCCCATTGCATAAAACAAGATATTATGAAGATGATCTCATATAAATTTTTTGAAACTAAAAACTCTGATCTTAATACCATCTAACATGAAACAAAGCACCCATTGCAATTTGTAATTTGAAAGCAAGTTGAAAGTATTATTTTTTGAGTGGAAAGTTGAACTTGAACTTTCGTTACACGAAAAACGATACATAAAACCGTCTCACGCAAAAATTTTATAGAATCCTCAGTGAAACAGAAAATATGATCGAAGAATTTTCTACATAATCATTCCTTATAATTTTGTAGACATAATTCTCCTTGATACGTAGTATACTTTTTTTTTTGGAATCACTAGTATAGTTTTAACACGACCAAAAAATGACAGGATACGTAAAGCCTCTTTTGTATATCAGATCATCAAATGTGTGCTATCCTAACCTGCATCACAATTCTGAACAACACAAAGCAAAGCAAAATTACACTTCATAGTCCTGTAGATAAAAGCAAAAATAGAAAAGGAAAATCGTCGTAAAACAATATTCATCCTTCATCCAGTAAAGAAACGGAGTAGAAGGGAAAGGAAAATGAGCAGCCAACATTACGAGAGGAAAGAGAGACAACAACAGCAACAGCAACAAAACAATAGGAAGAGCTCGAAAACCTAATTTTCCTTACCACAGTAACCGAGTTATAAACTCAATTTGAACAGTCTTGTTCTAATGAGGAACATCAAATGATATTTTGGTCTAAAGACTTTAAGATCATTAGAACAGGCTAATGATGGGAAAGAGGTCTATGTATCTTCTCTGTTTGTACAAAATTATGAAAACATCGAATATGAACAGAAATGCAATCTTACAAAGTCTATAACAAGTCACCTTGGGTGCACCAGTTGCACCGTGTAATTGGTGCAAAACTAATATTGTTCAATGAAAGCGATGAATAATGTGCAGTGAAAGTTAATACTAACCAACTAATACCTTCTAGTGAAACAACTACGATTATTTAAAAATACACTTGAGTTGTCGTTGCAGCTAGCTGGTGCATAGAAGTACTTGCTATTGGCTATAGTGTTCCAACTAGGATCTTTAACTAAAGGAGTGTGTGCAAACTTAACTCATAACTTAGAAGCACTTTCAAAAAGTTCCCCAATGTCAAATAAAATCCAGACTTAAGCATTAGTAAAATCTATAGTCTACTAAGAAGAAGAAAATAAACTATATAACCCATAAGTGACCAAATCTCCAAGAGGAGCTGAACATATTAACATTTATTTTGGAGCAGAAGAACAAATGTGAAATTTAAATTTTGATTCCTAATGCACAGTATATTACTATATCACAAAAAGAATATGACTTTTGAAAGAAGTCAAAAACTATAATTACCTCAAGAAAGATGTTTCCTTCGAGGGATAAAACCATGAGCACTTAGTTATATGCTCTCAGAAATAGTCTATGATGACAAATAGTTTCCCGTTCAAAAATTCACTCTCAATTAATCAGCAGTCTCTTGGTTTCAAGGAAGAGCATCTTTCATCTAATTACGTATCGAAGTTCAGAATTTAACTGCCATTCTGAGCAACTGAACTACTACTCCTGATAAGCTGTTTCAATCAAAATAAGATTATTAGCACACTAGGGATGAATGGAACAACAAAAATCATACAATTCAATAGCCATTATAGAGCTTTAGCAGTTAGATAGAAATGCCAAATTCCAAAACTAAAATTCATTTTGATACTTCAATATATGAAAAAAAAATAAAAAATGGAAGTGTCGCACACTATACGAACAAAGAATGCAGATATAACTTAACTAACCTTATAAAAGTACTTCTTTCGCAGTTTGATTGCACTCCGTATGCATCGCTTGATTCTGATCTTTAATATATTATCATTAAATATCTGCAAAGAGTTTCAAATAGGGTGTGAAGAGTGAGAGTTAGAAAACAGAGAGTGACAACTGATTGACTACAGATATTCAATGGATAAAAAACCTATCCCAGTATCCAAACAGTAACACAGCAGCAAAACACAGAACTGTAAGCATTATGCCAATGAGAGGAACCATATGACAAAGAAAGGGAAAATTGATAAGAATAAGTATACGATGCTAGTCTCCATCAAAATGTTAAAAAAAAAAATGAATACAGAAAAATGCAGGAGACTAAAACTTTATATCGGTTAACCATGAATAATGTTCACCGCCTTTAATTAACTAAAAGCCAAAGAACATATGATGTGTTATTAAAACCTAAATTAAGTTGCATCTCACAAGAAAATTATCATGTGCGAGTGTTCCTAAGTATAACACGTTTGATTCAAAGAAATAAGCATAAATAATATGTTGCAACTTCAACAAGAAGGGTAAAACTTATAGTTTCTGTAGCATAAGCAAAGCTGAAAAACCAAACTATTCCAAATATACGTTATGCAATGGCAGTTCTATCTATAATATCAAGAAATTTGAATTAGTCTAGAAACACGGGACATTTAACCCGGGAATTTCATTTCATTGACAAATTTTAAAGCTTAAAATATGAAGTACAGTTGACAAACATAACTATTTCCAAATATATGTTAGGTAAAATATTTTTTTTTAGTCCTGTAAGCTAACATTATTTTGATCCAGTCCTGTCGACTTTCACAAATTGAAAGTAGTCCTGTAACTTTCAATTTGATGATATGGTCCAGTAACAGGCTCTAGAAAGTGAAACATCTGGTTGATGCTGACATGGCAGAATCTGATTGGTCCACGTGGCAAAGTCTGATTGATCAACCGGATCTTTCACCTCGTACAGCCAGTCACCGGACCAAAATGTCGAAAAATTGAAAGTTATGGGACTAATCAAAATAAGGGAAACTTACTGGACTAAAAAAAAAAACTATTTCCGTTATATGTTATGCAAAAGCGGGAATTCCTCTAGAATAATGAATTAGGAACAAAACAAAATCCACATGCCTTTATTAGGTCATCAATTGAATGAGTTCCTCTGATAATTTTCTGACGGTTCATAATGAGAATAGCTGCTACACAAAAAACGGGCAATTCATCATCACCCTTTCCTGATGATGACACTAGGGTACGGGCATGAAAATGTTCGTTTCTTGACCAGAAAGTTCTAGTCAACCCACAAAATGCCGTAGTTGATCCTGATTTCATAATTTTGGTTCCAGTGTTATCAGATATGGGCTGTTCTACAGTCCCCGATTTTGGTGGAATTTCCGCCTTGGGGCTAACACTGTTACTATCTGTGCTATCTTCTCCTGATTCAGTTTCTGTCTCCTTAGGTAATTGTATAGCTAGTACCTCAGGGCAGTTCTCATCAAGAAGACAGGTCAAAGATAAATCAAAATCAGCAGCCCATATCATCTGCATGGAAGACACAACATAGGTTGAAGATTATTTTTCCAAAAATATACTGCACTGAAGAAATAGGTAAAGTCTTATGCAAACATGTTTTACCGTGCAACTGGTCTGAATTTTGTGTGCATTTTTATAAAGTGTGTTGTTTCATTAATAGGTATTAGTTGTATCATTAAAAAGTAATAGTTGTTTTAGTATAAAGTGATAGTTGCGTTCTAGATAAAAGGTAAAACTGTTTTACATAAGACCAAGTCGAAGAAATATCAAGAGATGTGCTAAAACTTTTTTTTTGACAACAAGAGATGTGCTAAAACTTAAAATGCTAGCAATTGGAAATATGCTGTTAACATGATGGAGCTCCACGCTTCTTGATTCTGAGACCAAATTATCTATTAAAATAGTGCTGAAAATTAATACAGCCAATGCCATAATTATCATAACAAACAACCATGTATCTCAGGGGAGACACTAATTGCAAATGGGATAATTTCATGTTTTCCAAGCATTATTCTTCCGTTACTAACAGATAAATAAAATAAATCCAACTCTAGTTAAGTAGTTTCCACTTTCTACGGCTTAAGAGGCAAAAGAATGGAGAAACTCAAAACATTTTTCCGAAATCCTATGTTATATTCTAAATCAAGCTCTCAGTCCAGGTTTCTCTAGGGATGGTAGTTGTTTTCTGATGACGATCTCTTTTTCAGCTCATCTTTTGCAATGTTTATCCTGACTACAAAGAGTTGCGTGTGTGTGTTTTTTTAGGAAAGAAAAGCTATGCATCTTAGACATGCACACAATTATTCAGTAGGACTTTTCCATATTAGCACAATAACCAGTAAACCATGTCTGTGTTCCGGGATTTTAGAATCCAATTTTTAAAAACCTGATACATCCACCGTACAAATATCTATAAATCCTATAATATGTTTATCTATATCACATTCTCAAGTGACTCATATAATTTTTTAATCCCCACTCTTATTTTATTTATCACTTTTCACACCTTTTATTCTCACTTAATGCAAATTCAACACACTAATTATTACACAAATATTCCATCATTACAATTACAAATAACAATAAACAAACAATATAACAATTACAAATAACAATAAACAAACAATATAATAATACATCACAAACTCTTACATATCCATTTGACATAAAGTAAAATCCTACCCTATTAAAATCTCAAAACACACACTACTACTATTCATCAAAATTTTGAAATCCACTATATCTAGAAATCCAGATCTCAAAATCCTCTAGATCCCAAATCAAAGATACCCTAAATGTTGTATTTCACGTATTGACAGTCATAAACCCCATAAATAGCTCACATGCAAATATTTTAATCATCAATGCAAGAGTGGGTCATGAATAGCAATGATAACGTATAAAGACAATGCTTCTTTATGAGTTTCTTTTCCCCATTATAGATTTGAATCTCTAAATAACAAGGACATGACTTTAGGCTTGTATTTGAATCTCTAAATACTGTCATGTATTTGGCTCGAAGGATAATAGAAAATGAATAGAGACCGTATAAGTTTAGGCACAGACCTCCCACATACAAAGAGCTTCGTTGAAAGACAATTCCCGACGGAAGAGCACCAGCAGCATACGAAAAGCAAAGTGAAGGCTTTCAGCACCAATATGGGACAAATGAGAAAACATCTCCTTGTCTGTAAGTTCTAAAATATGCCACAGTGCTTGCAACTGTTTCATCACACCCGTTGGCCCTTCCATCTTAAAATTTTCACGCTGAATATCATTGATGTTAGGCAAACTAAAGAAAGCAGATAATAACCAAAGGAATAAGTTCAACAATATGTATATACCATTCTCCTTATAAGCATCTCAAAGCACCAAAAAGCATCAGCATCGTCGTCAAAAAGAACCACAAAAGGGGACAGTAAATCACTCATGCCTGCAGATCAGCAAGGTTCTGAATCTGACGTAAATGCAATAATTAAAATTGATATCATAATGAGAAACTAAAAGATGTAAGACCTTGGCAATATCCTGTTGCAGGATCAATCCATGCGTAGACAGCAAGAATGTCCGACATCCGAGCCAAATTTTTTTTGTCCTCGTAAAACTCAAGATGGCTATCTGTTCTGACTACATCAACAACTGAAAAGGAAAAAGGAAAAAGACTTAGAGCCCGTTTGGTTGATCTTATAAGCTGCTTCAAAGAGCCTAAAAGATGTTTAGGACCTTAGTGTTTGGTAAAAGAAGATGTTTAACAGCTTATAAGATCTTAAAATAATCTCTGTGCAGCTTATAATTTCCAAAAAAGTACCAACACCCCCAACTTATTTTACTAAAATCTTTTCTTTTTCTAAAAAAAGTAAAAATGAAAATCACCTCACCCCTACTCTCCAAGGGTATGTCCGTTTCGTGACTATCCCGGCTGGACTTTGGACTTTTTAATCTCAAATCCCCATTTCTTTTGAGACTTAAAATAAGGATTTTGAATCCTTTTAATCCTAATGTAGTTTATCACCTACCACTACTCTTCTTTTTTTTAATTCCCCCCTCACATCATCTACATTTTTATTCTCCCAATTTACCCAGAATATTATAATAATACAACGTCTTATCAACTTTTCCACATCCTACCTCTATAAAATCCCAAATCAAACATACATTTTAACTATTCATCAAGATTTTGAAATCCTAGGACTTCAAAGTCCGGGATTTCTCCCGCCCATTATAATTCCGAAACAAACACACCCCTTGTTCTTTGATAATTTTTATATTTAAATTAAAAAAATATATATTTTTGTCAAATTATCAAAGAACTTATAAGTTTAATTAGCCAAACACTTCAACAATGTGTAAGCTACTTAAAAGTTCAACAACTTATAAGAGGTTAAAAATAGGCTTAGCCAAATGGGCTCCTAATTTAGCACCAAAAAATGGAGATAGGGATCGTGCTTTAACGAAACTATATTCCAAAAACATCAATCCAAACATTACCTATCCGATGCAATGTCCAAAGCCATTCAGACACTTTGTCCTCACTGGAAGATCCTGGGGTTGTTCCATACTTTGATGGTGCTTCTGGTGGATCTAATATTCTAATTTCATGCATTTCTTCTTCATATTCCAGATTATTCGACCGAGGAGATGCAGAAGGAGTAGTTTCACTCTTTGAGTTAGCATATAGTGATACATCATTAGATTTGAAGCTTTTTGACTCCACAACAAGATCTGCATTATTAGTAATCTGAAAACTGTGCATGCGCCCATCTTTGTATCTCAATTTACGCCGAGTCGAGTACTTCTCCTTGCGGGAAGTAACCACTTCTCTATCTTTGGTAGTATCTTCAAACAAATCTATAACAGGTAAAGCAGGGAAATCATCCAAATAACTTCCAGATTCATAATTCGAACAGGGAGAAGGCAGAAGTTCAGAGGAATCAAATGCTCCTCCGACGGTGCTTTCTCGTACACATACAAGGTCACCATAATCACTAGAGTTTTCCTTTCGAGTTGTAATAGATTTATCTGTACAGTTACTATTAGTAGCATTATTGTCATCTTTTTTGCTAGTACTGGCTTCTGAAACTTGTGTGCTTTCCCTTTTTCCATCTTCTTTGGAACTCATTCTCATGTCCATAACTTTAGATCCTACAACATAAGCTAGGGAACCAGTTCCTATACTTGAGTGCATCATTTGACATTCCTTCACGAGGTCCCTATAACGTTCTCTGCAAAAGGTATGCAGGATATTACTTCAAAATAACAGTGTCTCAAGTTCTCAAAAAAAAAAAAAAAAGTGTCCCGCAGTGATTGGCATACGGAGCTGGAAAAAATTGACTGCATCCAATTTGGACTGCTACATTTAGGGTATAGGTTTTTCTCTTTTGTCCTTAAACTTTTACCAATTTGGAATTTAGTCCGCTAACTTTTTCAACTTTGACATTAGTCCTTACGTTCAAAATTTGTCCTTTAACCGGGCTAAAACAGGTTAAGAAAATTCAACTTTATGTCCTTTTTAATGGCTACAAGGATGAAAAAAGTTGAATTTGATACACAAGGGACGAATTTCAAAGTCGAAAAAGTTAGCAGACTAAAATTAAAAAAAGGTGCAAGATGAAGGACAAAAAAATCATTTACCTAAATTTTTTTAAAGTTTTTTGGACGAATATTTAAAGAGACAAGAAAAGGCAGTCATGTTAGAGTTGTGGTGCAACAGATTAGATTTGTAATTCCAGGTACAACAGGAGACAGCTTAAATGTCATGCACTGGCAACAAGCAATACGAGATATGGCAACCTTACATTATATTAGCAAAAATAGGCAAGAAAATGATCCGTGTAAATGCTTTTAGTTTAGCTCAATTTAAATATTTCGTAATGGATTGTTTACCTCTCTAAAACACACTTTGCTGCTGCAAGCTCTTTAATTAAAGATGGAGAAATTAAGAAAAATCACATGTTCCAAGTTTTCTCCACAATTCACATTATGATATTTGCTGATTATGCATTCAGTTTTACTTTCCATTAATGTTTGATTTAAGGCACAACACTGACTAGCTATGAACTACATGAAGAAAGAATTCAGGAAATCAATAAAGGTCATATTACGGTTATTTCCAAGTGCAGCAGCCAACACATTAGATAGAGGTAAATACTTCTATGCAACAGTTGCATCGTGCAACTCAAGCGCATTTTTAAACAGTATTAGTTGTTTTACTAAAACGTATTAGTTGTTTCACTGAACAATATTAGTTGTTTTCATTGAACAGTATTAGTTGTGCACCAGTTGCATAGTGCAACCAGTGCACCCAAGTGTTATCTAGATGAGAAGTGACAAAACTAAAGCGGGGAGAAGACAGGCCATTACCTCCTAGCCGTCCTTAATTGTCCTCGATATTCAGCAGTGCTGCTCAACGAATAACAGCCCAAAAGAAATTCCCAGACTTCAGCTCTTATGGATGGATCAACACCCTGAATGCAAAAAAGACACTTTAAATATTTTAGGTTTGATTGGACCACAAATTAGCTTCCACCAAAAGCAGCCATAGAAATAACTAAAAGTAAAATTAACTATATGCTGGTATTAACAAAGCCCCGAAATTTGTGTCCAGAACAATATTCATGGTAAATCAAATGATGAAACAAGAGTAATGGATATAATTTTGATTTCCAAGTTATAAATAAGTTCTACTAATCAAAATTTCATTTGAAACCAGAGTAAATGGACTAGTATAAATCTTAATGGTAGAACAATATAGGCATCGCAGATACTTCATTCAAGCTTCAGCTCATAATTTTGTACCATAGATGGCCAAGAAACAACCCGAAAGATACAATTGGCAGGAACTTGTAAAATGGCTCTTATTGAATTTGTAGTTTAAATACTTAGCAATCTAACAAGCATTTTGTCTGGACTTCTTTTATGACTAACAAAACAACAAGTAAGAGTTCCAGTTGACAGATAAAATGACATAAGATGAGTTTTAGGTTAGTGGATAATGTACCGCGTCACTTTTTACTATTAAAAAATTGATACATTAATTGGCTTTACACATTTGAAACTTGGAGACCCATGATCTTGTACAAACTTATGTATCCAATTCTGAACTTATTCATTATAGAAATTAATCTGCCGGGTTTCAAAGAGGATTTTATGCTGGTTTTAAAATGGATGATATTCCCAACAGTTCACATGAACAATTTGTCAACCTATCAGAAAACTTATCGATATATGAAATAGCTTTAACAGAAACTAATCAGTTAATCCACAATATCGATCTATGTATCAGGCTATCACTTAATCAACAATATTGAACTAAAATCAACCACAACATAAAAAAGCCATTGACATAAAATTAGGTATACATAAAATAACATAAGGAAGAATAAGCTTCAAATGTTATATAAGACCATAGAGACTGAGGCAATAATGAGAATTATGAGATAAACCCTAATTTCACATTTGCTACAAGTCTCAACTCTGGCATGACAACAAGTGCAATAAAACACCAAAACGAAAGATAGAAATCTGCTGTAAAATACATACCCCCAAAATAATCAACTTCAGCACTTTCCGGAAACCAAAAATCTTTCCATCACTATCAAAGGTCGACTGCCACTTATCAGGCTTAAGCATTTTTCCTATCTGTATGATTCCAAAATTCAGAAAGGGAAAAAACCTATATAAATATGATGACAATTTTCAAAATATATTCTACTATCATACCAGAAAACGAAATTCCAACATTCCCATTTGGCCGCCAAAGTCATTACATGATAAACAAAACAACTGTATTGTGAATTAAATGGTATTTACTGTTTATCATTTGCATTATCAATCTATACACAACAGAATTAAAGAAATAGCCTTCTCATAATTGATGACCATTTTCCCCTCAAGACATTTTGGACCAATTAAAAGGAGAATAGAGATCATGATGACCATAATTCTAAATCAAATTACTCTGGCCAAAGTGAGAACAGAACAACCCAAGCCATATTCATCACAGATCACCTTCGAAATTATGTTTTAAGAACAGAACTCACAGATTATTAAGCTATCTGGCCTTTTCTATTTGAGAAACTTCAAAATCTAAATTGATCAAAAGTCTAGCACCTAAAACTAACACAAGCATCTATCTACATTAAAATATTAATATAGTTTATCAGAATTCATATATAGTTCTATACAGTGTATCAGTAAGTGAAGTAGTTCAAAATTACACTTTCATATAATTGGAACGCCCAAATCCATTCACCATTATTGAGACTCACCTCAAGGTTGTTAAAACTATAACGTATATGAACTATATATTATTCAACTGTTTGTTGAAAGTTTCAAACATCAGAGCACAATAGCATTAGCCTTTAGATACACAAGAACTGACATAATTGACCTCATATCCCAATTCTATGCAACTGAATCCACTCAGAGATAAAGTAAAAGACTTAAAGATGATCTTCAACATTCGATAGTCCACAAAATTATCAGATTCCAGTAAACTGGAAATCAATGATCCTCATATCCCAATAGGGAAAAAAAGTATTACTTATAAATACCATTATACAACATTCAATTTTTGAATAGCATATAACAGGAAGAGAAGTATTGAGATTCTTACAGCTGATACAACCTTTATAGGTGATTGATGAAGACAAGGCTCCCCAATATCTCGAACAATCGAACTCACTTTTTGAAAATTCACTGCACCTCCCTTTACACATTTCCATTGCTTATAGTCCCCGTCAAAAGACATCACCTAAACCCCACTCCCCTATGTCTGCAATAACTAATTCTTCAGCTACTCGCCCTCTATAAAGCGTCCCAATCATCAAGTATCCATCATCAAAATCATAAGTTCAATAAGAACCATATATATCATAAACAAGCAAACAATCGGAAATTTAGAAAAAATATTAAAAACCTCATTATCCACAGAAGAAAAGGACGTAAATATTCAATAAGCAATCGCGAATAACGTTTACAAAAAACTGAAACGAACACATATATGACTCCGCGATCAGACTAAACTGCGTCCCACAGTAAAATCAGATCTAGTTTGACGAAATTAAACAAAAATGGATAGTTAAAAACTACACACAATCGCAATAATCTTTAGAAAATCAAAGAACAATAGTAATTTCATTGCTTCACCGCTTTCAGAAACAATCATCTCAACAGGAATTGGAGTCGCACAAGTAGATATGATCAGAGGATTGATGAATATAACGTACAAGAGACGATTGAGAAAATGCACCTGAAGGGCAAAATGAGAAGACTGAATAATCTCTGACCAACAGAGATCGAAGAAGCGCGTGTATGACCAGATACGCCATTAACGCACCTAAGATAGTTTCTTTTTCTTTCTCCTTTTCTTTTTTTTTTTTTTTTTTTTCCTTTTTTGAGGGTTAAATTAAAAAACAAATTTATATTTGGAATTCCAATTTTGTCAATGGAGTTTTGATGGGTGTCATGAACTCAAACAATAATAATAAATAAAAGTGATTAACATTGTTCTAGTGTGAGAGGAAGGCAAATTAAGAATTTTGGTAAATGTATCATATGATATATACTTGAACAAGACATAATGTTAAAAAGGTCCTGAATTATTAATTTTTATTTTAAAAAGTTTTTGTATTATTTTTTATTTTAAAAAATCTTTAATTTATATATTTTTATATTATAAGATTTCTAATTTTTTTTTTTAATTTTAAAAAGCTCTTAAACTATAATTATATTCTTTTTAATCTATCATTATTTAAAAAATAATATTATTTTTTAAACAATAATAATTTTTGTGTCTATTAATAATAATTTTAGTGCATAAGTGATAGAGTTTATATATAGACACCCGATTTATAGAAGTGTTACTCTAATGCAAAATATTTAAAAAAAATTAGTAATAGGAATATTATCTCTTGAAACGTTTAAAATTTAATTATTTTTAATATTATAGTAATCGATTGATTGATTCATTTATTAAAAACATATTATAATTAAACTAATGAATAAATTCACAAAATTAAAGGATTTTAATTCATCCATTAAATTAATCAAACATTACTATGTTTCACTTTCACACGTGAATTTGTCAAATAGAAATTACCTATAATGTCAATACACCAAACAAGTCAAATTAAACGACTTGTGTGCTGAACTGGTCTATGAGTAGAATTTATATCAAATGTAACATTGGTTTATTTATAACAAACGATCGAATTAAATGTAGGTGACAAATGTCATAGAATTGTTCAAGTAAAAGAAGTGGGTGAAGAATTTTTGGGTGGATGCATTGTTTGTTCGTTGACTATATATCTTATCAATTAAGATTGTTTCCTTTACAAAACTACAAAAGAAAAGTTGCTGAGATCGAAAAGGGGCCAAACGGTAATTTTGGGCGAAAGTATTTTGTGCAATATCGTACTTCAATTAATATTGTATCAATTTCATAATCGAACCGGTGATCGAATCGACAGACTATTGGTCACGGATTCAGCCGGTCGGCTCTGTTCGGCCGTGATTCAATCGTTTTCATGTTTAGTTAAAAAAAAACAAAATAAGATACACCTAAAAAAAATTTTAATATATATTTTATAACTTTTCATATCATATTTTATAAATTTTGTCCCACCTCATACATTTATCCCACATCGAAAGTGTTGGAAAAAATGTGAGAGGAATATAGATTTAAAATTTTAAATATTTAATATAAATTAATAATTTAATTTTAAAAAAAAAAAAAAGAAAAAAAAACGGTTATTTCCGGTTGAACCGGGTTTTGACCGGTTCAACCCGGTTCAACCTGAATCCGATTATATAGGTGTTTTTTAACTGGGTTACCGGCCGATTCCCGGTTCAACCGGTTGAACCGGCCGATTCAACCCGGTTTTGAAAACATTGATTGTATCCTTTCAAAAAAAACTTTTAAATAATTAATTAACTAGATGAGTAACATGAGTTGATAAAAAAAAAATTAACCAGATGAGTCATGCGTAATACGCAATTACGAATGATATTTGGAAATGTTAATTTTCAACACAGTGATACATTGCATATATGTAAATTAATTTTTCATCATATAACATTATATATTATTATTTAATATATATTTTGTATGTATATATTAAAGTTTTTTTTTCAAATATATTAATTTTATATTTTTCATATAATAAGATGATAATAGATACTCCCTCCGTTCCAATCTTCGTGGGATTGTGATTGTTCATAAACATTTAGTGTATCAGTGAAATAGTGATAAAATGGTGGGGTAGGAAAAATTATTTATTAGTATTTTATATGATAAAGTGATAAGTAATTGGGGGTAAAAAGTGTTGTTTATTAATATTTTATGTGATAAAATATGTAAGTAACTTTACCATAAAAATTGAGACAAAAAAATGAGTACTTTATCATAAAGATTGGGACGGAGGGAGTACAATTTACTCTATGTTTCATTTCAGAATAGTGTAAAAAAAAAACTTTAGATTGTAAGATTTATTAATAACGTAGTTAACCATTAGTGGGCATTAATGTGTTAAAAAGACACTAAAAATATTAAGAAAATATATATTTAAAATGAAACAAAGGCTATCAACAAAGACAAGTTGAGAATCAAGCAAATTATTGGCGCAAATGGCGATATATCCTGTGCTTTATACGATGAGGCTGATGACATCAATCATCTTTTCTTCGAATGCAAATTTGCGTCTCAGATTTGGCATAATATCTACAAGTGGTTAAATCTAGTAATGGTGTTGCCACACATAAATCCCACATTACATCTACAACACAACACCATCTTGGGCCCATGTAAGTTAAAGCGAATTGTAAGCCTTTTAAAAGTACCCTTAGGACTTTCTACTAGATTTCTAAGTCTTCATTTTAGTGTTGCTACTTTAGCATATTATAAATAGCTATGATTAATGCAGCAATGCGGTACATGTCTAGGAAAGCAATTATAGTGGGAGTCTGTAGATATTTTGTGTGAAAGGAAGGACGCCTTTATTAACATATTTTATTGTGTTCATTGATCGGTCAATCGAGTTGAGAACTTGATTATGAATACATAGATTTTGATAAAAAGTTGAATATGCTCTAATAATTTCAAGGGATTGAAAGAGATATGTCAACTTGTGTTAACTGAAAGAGTTCTGGGGTATAACGAGTTTTGAATTCTTCATATAAAGCTGATTGAGTTGCTATATATTCTTAACAAGTGTATATCGAGAAAAACTCATATTATCAGAAGGTCACGCGATTTATTTACCTGTATGAAAATGTATTATGTGATGGTGTAAAGAGATAAAGCAAGTGAGTGTAAATCTCAAACTTTATATGTGAGTGAGAGATGAAAGCAAATAAATAATAATAAATATTATTTATATTTATCCACATATAAAATGGATAAGTTATATAGGAAGTTATTTAGAATAACTCATATAAAATAGAAAATCTCACGTGAGATTGAAAATGACGGAATTCTTATGGGAAAAGAACTCTCTCTTGGCTTCTCTCCCTCTTCTCTCTGAATAATACAGAAGAATATCACAAGGTGATTTCTTCATTGATTAACACACGGACCACGTAGATACTCAAATCAGAAGGTCTCTTAAATTGTGACTAATGGAAGCAATCCCTGTGGTTGCGTTTCGGACTAAGAGATTCCAGTATATACGATGAATTCAACCGGGTTTGATATTTCTTCCGTTGCAATTTTGGAATAAAGGTTAGTGAATTTCTAACCCCGTATTCCAACACTTCACTAAATCAGGGAGGCATTTTCTTATTAATTAGCTGGAGGAAATTATGTATGAAGTTTGAAAAACTTAAAACCAAAAAAGAAATAAAAAAAGTCTAACTAAAAACGAAATTAAAAAATCTTCTATATATAAACCACAAGGTCCACAAGGGGTGTGAATAAGCCAGACCTCACAAATAAATTTGGGTCTGGTTTTAATTTTTGGGCTAAGCCTGATCCTTTTTAGTAAATAGACCAGACCTGAAGGACTTTTAAAAGTCTATATAAGAGATTTTTTTTTTATAACTTTACTAAGACTACTATTCATTATCAAAAAATTCAAAATTGCACCTATAAAAATTTTAAGTGTACAAGTAACAAATACTAAGTGCTTCATCAAGTCATCAAAAAAACAATTATAAAAGTGAATAGTTGTTAAAATATTTAAATCATTATAATATTTTTTTTTTTTTTTGACGGAAAACAAAGTTAGACGCACGTAGTGCACCTGTCGAGTAGGCCATCCACAAAATTTTTATTTTTATTTTTTATTTCATGATTGAGGTTGCATTTCAACAATTTCGTAATAAGCATGAGAGGGCCAATTTATTTTTTATATCAGACTTATTGCTTACTTACATGTACTGGTATTTTGCACCTTTACTTCTCTTGCAGTTAATGATATTGTTGGTGGGATTATATCAGTGCATGACATGGCAAGGAACGAGCTAGGTTAGTAATTTAGTTGAATATTACTGCATTAAATATGAGGTGTAAACATTTCTCTGCTTGAATATTTGTGCTGTAAAGGCTTTCTTAGTGACTATATTTTCACACTTTACTCTTAAGTGATATGTGGCTAACTATATTTTGCAGATAACTTAGCAATGTAAAATTCTGAATCCTCTCTCTAAAGCCTGAAAAGTGTCAGGTGCCCTGTTAGATAATTAATATGAATCTTCATGTTTGTGCTGTATATCATTAAGCTGATTATCGGTATTAATACTGTCTTCAGATTGCTAGAGAGGATTGAAACTTATCATCTACCTCGAGATCAATAGGAAATGTACTCTCTATGTCTCGTATTTCATTATATGATAAAATGTGAGTTGGAACTGGAACTCCAGATTTGAGCATATATAATTGAAATTAATATGGGTTTAGTCAAATAAAGTAAATATAAAATTTATTTGCACTTGATTTGGCCTTCTTTTTAGTGCTGAATAATTGTTTATGCCGTCAAAAGGAGTTAAAAGAAGCAACCATAAAAACTGGTCCATTCACCTTAATTTGATTTGATAATTTGGAAAATTACAGGTGATGAGTATCTAAAAAAAACATAACCAAAATGGACGAGTTCTTGGTATGGGGAAATGATTTACTTTTTGGACTTCATTTTGAATGATGTGTTGAAATATTTGTTTGTACACTGCAATGAAATTGAAATCAATAAAAACAATCAGAAACCGAGTCAAGGAAAACCCTTTTAAGAGCCTTTCAATTTTCATGACTTGGATTGTACCTACTCAGCTTGATCACTGCACATGCAAGATCAGGACGTGTGCAATTCGTAATATACATCACGCTTCCAATGATCCTTGCACATTCCAATTGAGCTACTGGTTCTCCTCTGTTCTGCTTCAAATGAACATTGAGTTCCAGGGGTGTTTTAGCAGGTGGGTCATCAAATGCATTGAATTTCTTCAACACTTTTTCAACGTAATGAGATTGTGTCAAAGATATTCCATTTGATGTTCTCTCAATTTTGATTCCTAGAATCACATTAACCCCATGTCTTTCATGTCAAAATTCCGATTTAACATGTTTTTTGTATTAACGATGACATTATGATTGTTACCCAGGATTAACATGTCATTGACATATAAAAAACGATAACAAATCCATTTGGTGTTTCCTTCACATAAGCACATTTGTCACATTCGTTAATTCGAAATCCATTTGACAATATAATGTTGTCAAACTTCAAGTGTCACTGCTTTGGAGCTTGTTTAAGTGGATATAGTGACCGAACGAGTTTACACACCTTTTCCTCGTTTCTAGGTGTGGTGTAACCCTTGTAGATTTCAACATCTATCTCACCGTTAAGAAACGCAGTCTTTACATCCATCTAGTGTATTTCGAGATTATGCAAAGCATCAATCGCGACAAGTACACGAATGAAAGTAATCCTCGTAACAAGTGAATAGGTGTAAAAGAAATCATACCCTTCTTTTTGTTTAAAACCCTTTGCAACCAAACGGGCTTTATACTTTTCAACTGATCCATCTGCTTTTTCTTTTTAAGAACCACTTACATCCTAAGGTCTTGCAACCTTTAGGGAGGTCAACTAGCTCCCATCTGTTTTGCAGAATTGAATCATATTAGCTATTAATAGCTTCCTTCCAAAGCGGAGCAATCGGTCTGGACATAGCTTCTTTGATAGACTTAGGTTCGTCCTCCAAAACATAAGTTATGAAATCTGGACCATAGGTCTTATCAACTCTAGGTCATTTACTGTGTCTTGATTCTTCACTCTCTTGAGTGGAAGGACCTGCAACATCATTTGATTCTTCGTGTGTTCTCTTATTCGAACTCACTTTTTCTTTATCCCTACACGGGAAAACATTTTCAAAGAATACAACATTCTTTGATTCTATTGTAGTACCTTCTGTCATATAGAGTATTTCTGATTTGTGAATCAAAACCCGTTAAGCACTACTATTGAAGGCGTATCCCATAAAGATGCAATCTACTATTATATGGCCGATTCTCACTTCTTTAGGAGCTAACACTTCAACTTTAGCCAAACACCCCCCACATTTTGGGGTATTTGTAAGATAATTTGAGCTTTTTCCACAACTCAAAAGGTGTCTTATCCTTAGTGTTAAGTGGAATCCTATTGAAAATGTGGTTAGCCAACAAAAAGGCTTTCCCCCACATGTTCTGCAACAAACCTAAGCTGATCAACATTGCGTTCACCATCTCCTTTAATGTTTGGCTTTATCTTTCCGCAACACCATTCGACTGAGGTGAGTAGGGGCTGTCGTTTAATGTATGATGCCCGACTGAGCACATAACTATTCAAACGGAGTCACACACTCTCCACCTCTATCACTACGAATTGCTTTAATTCGAGTATTTACTTTGATTCTCTAATTCAATCTTGCAAAGCTTAAAAGCTCCTAAAGCTTCATCATTGCTTCACAAAAGATAAACGTAGCAGAATCTAGTACAATCATGAATAAAAGTAATAGAATACTTTTTCCAACCTCTAGTTTGCACAATTTTTAAGTTACATACTTCAGTGTGAATTAAATTTAGATGAGTCGTGTTCCTTTCATTAATATTCTCAAATATTAATTTTGACACAATCTCGAGAATGAATTGGAAAACCAACCGTTTTTGAATTCATATTCAAATTCTTTGTTGGACCTTAAAATTTGTAATTTTGTCAGTCCCAACAAATTCGAGTTTGAAACTTTAATTTAATAATGGTCAAAATACTAAAATTAAATCCAATTTCAAGTGGGCTCATAATGCTACCTTTGACTCTCCAATGATTCTTCACTGAATTATACGAGTCAATTAACAATCTTTTGGATTTAATCTAATCCACAATTTGTGCTCTCAAGCACGATTTCAAATGAGGCCTTAATTGCCACCATTTAACTCGTAAACAATTTTCAAGCGAATTTTACGAATTCATTGAATTAAATTCAATACACAATTTACACTTTCAGACGCAAATTATTTGATCACAAATAAAATTTAAATTTGATATCATATGGATCCAAATTATGGAATAACTTTTACAATACCGGATAGTAAGTTATTCCATAAAATAACCGAGGCGATTTGACTTAAGTAATTAACCAACAATTAATGTTGTCTATTCAGACCAACATACCAACTATATGGCCTAATCATCAATATGACCCCCAAGAGTGCATCACTCTTATTTGGGCTGATTGGGGTTCAAAAGACCCATAATTCAATCTCTCAAGAAATTAATTCAAAATTTCAGCCCGCATTATTCAATATTTCAATGGCCCCAAATCATTTAAATGGCTTCCCAATTTTAATTAATTTGCTTAAACTCAATCCATCAACATGGAATTGAACAGCCCAAATTTATTTATTTGGTTTGTAAATGGCACAGGAAATTTGACCAGCATTCCATATATTATTTAATTAAACATGTCACCCCATTATTTAATTAAACATGCCATCAAGTAAGTTTCCTTTGGTCCACAGCCCACCGCCTTCGTCCTTTTACCAGGTGGGAGGCGCGTTCAGAAATTTCCAAAAAATTTCCAACGCCGCGAACTAGAATTCACGATGCAAACATCAAAGGAAATTTCTGATTCAGAAAACTCCTGTTTCATTTCTACAACGTAACGAATCGAATCGCCATCTGGTAAAGAGAAACGAATGAACATCAGCGCTCGAAATCTCCAGTTCTATCTCTTAACCCAGCCCCATCAATCTCTGTGCTCGCTGTGCGCCTATAGGTCGATGGAATTGCAACGTGATATCAGACAATTGGATCGCCTATCACCACTGTTTCAGGCGATGACGAATCCACTGCTCGCAGTGGTTTCAAGTAATCACCGTCACGCTGCCAAATGGAAAATAAGAGAAACTACACAATTCTCTCTTTTATTATCCTTCTGGTTCTCCTTGAATTGCAGCGAATTCATCAAACCAAATATTGCAGTGAACTAAATAATTTGTCTTGCGATTCTTGAAATATTTGTTTGTACACTGCAATGAAATTGAAATCAATAAAAACAACCACAAACGAGTCAAGGAAAACCCCGCAACAGGATCGCGTGTTAATGCCCAAAAAAGTAAAACGGTTTCACACTTCAATTTCAGTAGAACCACTAAAAAGAAAGTTTCAACGAACTCAACCGGAGTACGAGCAGAACGAAATCCATATGCAGAAGTTTTCTAAAAAAAAACTATACAAAAAGTTTTATGCGTATTTTCTAAAAGTTATAATTTAAAATAATGAAAAATCAACCTATATATAAGAATTCTCACACAGAAGATATGGAGAAATAAATTGAGGCCCACGAGGGTAGTTATTGACCGCGTGATCTCAGAAAATTCCCTGGGGATTACCCAGATGAACCACTAACCATTGACGGGGTCTCATCATTAATTTCTCCAACATGATGTGGTGTGCCAGATTGTTATTAAGTGTTTGGATGGGCAAATGAGGAGATGGAGAAAAGGTAATAATGCAAGATGCAATGAGAGTCACGAACGTCGTGCTGCAAGAGCAACAACGCTGTTGGCCGAGCTACCAAAGGCAGGGTGGCCATGATAACATCATTGTGTTTGTGGCTGTGGATTTGAAAACAAATAGTTTCTCATGCTGGCCAAATTTATCTCAAGTATTTGTACAATATTTTATTTGACAAGTTTGGATTTTGGTCACGTTTTCACTTTCTCAAAGTCATAATCATCGAAATTTGAGCTGGGTTCATGAACTCCCTATTGCTAATCTAATGAATTTTGTTATATAATCAAAATGTACCTGCAGCAAAAAAGGTATCTCCTGAGTCCTGTGTAACATTTGATCTTAGTTGTGTATTAATCTTGAGGCCAGTTATTGATCTAATGAGAGAGAGAGGACGTTCAAGTCCAAAAAATACAAATAAAGGAGTTATTGAAAGGAATTATTATTAATAGGATTTACTTAAAAAAAGTTTAAAAGAAGGAAAATATATCGTTAAATGCTCACATTTAGTTTTTTTTTAATAGAGAAATAGAATTAACTTTATCTAAATAAAAATTCACAATGCACGGACAAAAAACTAGTATATATAATGTTTGAATCTAAAGCCCAAGGGTGTTAGGATTATTTTACCTATAACTCTATAGCAAACAACTCTGTATTGGTACTCATAATAATAGAAAAAAAATATAAATTTCTCTAGTTAATAGCATGCATAATGTGCAAGGTTATTAAACAAATATAATGTTAAATATTAAGCACAGTCCACTAGAAATTATACATCTCCAAATTTTCAAACTAAATGTAATCATGACAAATAAAATTTAAATTAACCATAAATTGACATACAAACTAAATTTAACCATAAATCGTCACATCAACATATTAAATTGATTGATTTCTTAATTTAAAAAAATATTAAATATCTTAGTACCCCGTATAAAATACTAACACTGGTGATTATCATATTATACCCTTTTAATGGGTTTTTTTTTAAAAGGACACCCTTTTAATGGCATTAATGGATTATATTCTTGAAAATTGCAACTGATTCCTTCTTTAAAATTTCACTGTTTTCTACTCACTCCGTCCTAATTTTGATTGACTAAATACTGTAGACACGAATATTAAGAAAAAATGGGGAATAATATTAAATGGTGTAAAGTGGGTAAAGTGGGTTTGATAGGGGAAAATAATAGTATTAAATGGTGTAAAGTGGGTTTGGTGGAGGGAAATAATAATATTAAATAGTATTGAAAGTTGTTTTATTTTCTTTTTAGGAATGACCAAACAAAATAAAGACGACTGTTTACGGAAAGTGATCAATCAAAATTAGGACATAGGGAATATTTACTTAAAGAAAACATTCAATTAGATCATCAACTAAACTCATTTTTCTTAAAAACTAGTATTTTCACTCGTGCGATGCACGGTTTTATAATTATATCAATATATATATTTAAATTTGTATTTTTAGTAATATTTTTATAATAAAAATTCGTATGAGACAGTTTCATACATGAGACGGTACATAAATTAACACAAATTAATACTCTTTCTTCCCAAAATATTAAAGCATCAATATCCAAATTATATTTCGTCTTACCGTGAGATCGTCTCACGCAAGTGTGCTTCTAACTTTATTATATATTTAGATTAATCTAATACTTGTAGTGTCTAAGCTTTACTTTTAAAATTTTGAAATTATATGTAATATTTATTTAATTGTGAAAATTAAATAGTTTCCCATAAAAGAAAGACTTAAAATACACTCCTAGTCATAAATTGATTCATGTTGATGCATAATTAAATAATACTCCCCCATCCCAACTCTTTGTTCACACTTATTTTTTTCTCGTGTTTTAGCGAGCGAGTTGTTTATCAGTAATTGAAATGATAAATTAATTTTTAAGGAAGGGTATAATAGATCTACATCTTCTCTATCATATGTGTTCTTAAAAATTATTTTATCAATTTATGTACTAATAAAAAATTCTCTTGTTAAAACACGAGAAAACAGTAAATGTGAACAAAGAGTTGGAACAGAGATAATATAATGGATTCAAGACAATTAGATTAGTTTACGATGTAATTGAATTTAAAGTTAATAAATATAACATAAAATAAAAATCATAAAATTAAAAAATACAATAATTTTGACCGAGAGATAAATGAAACTTGAATTTTGGGCTTAGGCCCAAAATCTCAATAGCATTGTCATGCATTCCTTTGAGATGGGTAATTTTTTTTTTAAATATTTATATCTTCCCGTCAAAACTCAAAAAAATAGTAATATCTATTAGAATAATTATCATATTTCATGCTGCGCACAACACAAAATGTGCACACACTCAACAGAACGCACACGTGTGCACACGTGCTTAAGAAAGAAGTTCCTCTTTTAGAGGTCATTCATATCAGACCATTTTCGAACCCCACCGCCTTGTTTTTTTTATCTCCAAAGCCCCGATTGGTAGGACTTAATAACCCTTAAAAGAGGTGCCCTACTATTTTAAAAAATTGATAGCTTATAAATTAATCTGTCTGACCCGTCTCGAAACAGCCGACCCGCCATTAATGAACCCCTCAAACACTGTTCACATTACTTTATTTAATATCATCTCCCACGTGGTATTAAAATTAACAGGCTTCTGCCGTTGCTCATTTTTTCTTTAAATTACACATTCACCCTTTCTTCCATTCATCCATCATCGTCACCTCCGCCATGCCGAATCAAAGCTCGTCATTGTCGATTGAATCGGAATTGGTGGTCAATCGGAATCGGTGGTAATCGAAGCAATTAATTTATTCTCACCGTCACCGACCTGCGTACAGGGAGGGCCCGAACATAAGTTTCCCCTTCCATATTGCGGGCCTGCAGGCTTCATTCTGTGGGTACTCTGCATCTGGGTTCATCCTCAATTGCAGCAAAAATGGTTTTCCAGTTTTTAAATTGGGCGAATCTGAATATGCAATCGAAGGTATTTTCTACTTAAATCGATTTTTCGGATTTTCAATTCGGAATTTTTAAATTTAAATAGCAGCAGCAGTTGTGTTCCAAGATTCAGAAACACAAGTCTTGGGACAACAAGCAAACCTGATTATGTTCATAACGTGAAGAAACTTCACTTTTTCTTCAATTTATAGCGATTCGAATCTTGAAAAAGTTGGGGAATTTTTTGATGAGATACGAAGCAGGGGTTTGGCCTTATATGAAAGGGATGAACTCTTTGGAGATGCATTGCAAAATTGTGGGACCAATTTGGTTGCACCTGTAGAAGATTATAATGATGGTGGTGGGAATTTAGGAATTAGTGATGTGATTCAAGATTTGAGAAGGGTTTTTGTTTAGATCTTGTGGTAGTCTCTGCCATTGGAATTTTGATGATATATTGGTGGAAATTTGTTATTGGAATTTGTTGCTGAATTTTGCTACTGAAATTTGTTATGAAGGGTGATGTTGAAGATAATGATGTGGTGGTAAAAATTGTTGTTAATTTCGTGATGTTGAAGATGATGACGATGGTGTGCGGTTGAAGATGAAGGATAAATTAGTAATTTATTAATATTTTTATTTTATTTTTTTATTTTATTCATTTTTAATATAATCTACCAATCAATATATAATTTTTAACACCCTCTTTTTTACAATTCCTACCAATCAATTCAATAGGATTTCTCCACATTAAAATTGTTTTAAGATTATTTTTGTAGGAATTTTTTCAAGGCCAACCAATCGGGCCTTAAGAATGGTAACATGCGTTGTTTTTCTCTCCATATTTTGGTTAAGTATATTTTCAAAGTGATCCGTTATTTCTTTTGCAAATTTTATTGACAGAAGATTAATTTCTAACGTCTCTTATGCATAAGAGACCGATCTAAGTTCCTTTCTTCAGAGTGTAAATCTTCTTTTGATTTTCACATGAATCTGTTTATATTATAACTGATTTTTTTGGATCTGTTCGTTTTTTCGATCTTGACTGAGTTATTGATTTAATTTTTGTTAAATGAACAAAATTTCGTCGTAATTTTGTGATTTTAGGGGAGATCTATAGTTTTTAAGTACACAATTCCCACTTTTTTTTGGACCGACTTTTCTCATCTCGTTTGGAACAACAATAATTGTTGTGATGATGAAGATCTAAGACAAGAATGGTCAGTTTATACTTTATATATGTTAAGTTTAATTTTTTTGGCTATTTTCATTCTTCATCTGTTATATTTCTAGATCCATAACCTCAAGCAACATGGATCTATGGGCTTTATGATATGCTCACTGGTCTTAACTCAGGTATCTATGACCATGGGGTTTGTGATTTCTTGTTAATTTATTATTGTGATTACAATTTAATTACATTTGTATGGTATTTTTAATTGTTTCTGATGCATTTTAATTGAGACTACACTTCTTTAAATTCATATATGACTCAGACCGATCTAGATATTATTCATCACAACATGTGATGAATTGAGCCGATAAGAATCAATTGATGTTGCTCTGGACTTTGCTTATCTATAGTACTGAATCTATGGAGGTATACTTATTCTCTTGGTGTTTTATGCTACAAAAAATACTATTGAAGGATTATAGTTTTGAGATTTTTTTTTCTTTAATTTCAGGCACTCCCGATAATCCTTGGCAGTATAGTCTCGAGCGGTTGGATTCCTCTGTGTCAAAATAGTGTGTTCCACCCATGTTCCATATCCTCTAAATTTGACACATGTCCAATGTTTTAATTATTTAAAATTCTAAACTCTATACCCTAAATCAAGAACCCTAAACCCTAAATTATGAACCATTCGGGCTGAATGAACCATGAACTACTTGGGCTGGGTTAAGTCCGGGTCGAATAACAGAAAAAACTGGAAAAAAGAATTTTTTTTAAAAAATTAATATTTTTTTTTAGATTTTAAATAATTAAAATATGAGACAGATGTCAAATTAAGAAGATTGGAATACCCAACTTTGGAACAAGGAATCCGTGCGAGTCTCGGTTGGTCCGCGGTACTTTTTTCTGTGACATAAATACTTCTGATTGGTAAGGTAGGTGCTTTTGCAGTTTTACCTAAAACCATAGTGATAATGTTACTTTTTGACCGCCTTTTTTTTAACTGCATTTTAAGAGATTTTAGTTGATTGTTTATTTATATCATCTCATAATTATTTTATCGAACCTTTGTAATGTTAGTTCTACTAAAATTGCAGTTGACGTTGTAGACTTGTAGCATAATGATATATGAAGAAAGTGTTGCATTGAAAATCATGTGAGAAATTGAACAGTTTAATGTGAGGGCTTTTGTGGTTTTTTTTTTTTGGTCAACTATATTAATTGCAATTAGGATAACTTCACATATGATGACCTTAGACTTAATACATCTCATAAAAATTTCAGAATATATTACCAACCATAGTCTAATAGTGCAAACTCGAAGCAAGTTCAAGCTCTTAGATTGCATGGTACTTAGTGTTCACCAGCATAGATTGAAAATTCTTTAATTTCAGATCTTTCCACGGTCTGTTTGCTTAAGTCATGGACTTGCACCTAAATTCTTACACCCATATTATTTTTGTATTAAGAACTTGAACCTAGGTCTGTTATTGTTTTCATTGGAGATGGAACAAATTTATTAACTTGCATCTTTCTTATTTGTATATCTTCAATTTGCTTACTGTAATCTCTTTGATGGTGAGATACATAGGGAATTGAAGATGATCCTAATCTAGAACTTCTGCACAAAAGGTGCTGCCAAAAACTATTAATTCAGGTATTACTGGTTATTGCAATCCATATAAATAATGTGTAATGTGCATTTTGTTGATCATACCTTGTGCTCTTTTGTTGTTTTTAGTGAATTTTATATGCTTATGTACCCCAAAGTTGGTTTGAAGCAACGATTCCATTCCAAAAAAAAACATAATGAACAACAACTATACTATATATATTGAACAGTAAGCGGTTAATGCACCTGATAAACATATATAATTAGAAATTGTTTGCTTTTATTTACATAATTTGAATTAAATAGTCAAAACACACATGAAAAAATCACATAATTTTAAGGGCTGTACAAACCTACTTATCATTGTCTTAATATCTTAATTAAAATTAAACAGATTAAATAATTATTGCAGTCAAACATATTGTCATTGTGTGTTCCTTTTCAATATAATAAATCTGATTATCCTGAAAATAAAAGAAACAGAGAGTTACAGTAGGTGAATAATATGTTATTATGTTTAGAATAAATGGTAATATATTGAAAAATTTAAAGAAATACTTACAAAGTAGCAGGAATTGCAATATAACAATTTCAGAATTTAGTGAAGAAGATTTCAACACATCAACCTCATGACCTATTTGAACATCTGCATCATTCTCATTTTAACAATATAAGAAAATTTGAGGTATGGATTTTTGTTGTGTAAAATGATGGATCCTTACAGCTATTTCTGCAATCAAAGTTTTCCATTTCTCTTCTGATGCTCTCCACTGCCGCCGAGGTAAGACAGGTGCTACTTTAGAAGCTGGAACAATAAGTAGGATATAATTGTCATGTTAAAACCTATTTAACAGTTGGGTTTATAAGACAACAATTTTACCATACCTATGTAGAGATTTTGGTGATAGAAAATTTGAAACTTTCTGACACACTTCAATGCTATTTATGTTATTAAAAATTTGAGGTACCTTTATTTTTGCAAGCAGGTTCCTCATGTGTTATGGCTGGTACGTTCTTCAAGACCTATTTTATTTGTGAAGAGTGAAGACCCAAGCCCCATTGACAAACCTGAAGAGAAACCATTCTTGCAGTTATGTAGAAGGAATTAATATAATGTAATGTGGAATGTATAATCACACGAGTAAAAATGAAGCTTAAATCAATGCAATGGACCCTAAAAAAGCTTAAATTGGAAAGCCAACCTTAAGCATACTGTGACAGAGGAAACAAATATTTGGTTGCTTGATTTATGGTCCACTATTTATAGAGTCCCAAAGGAAGATGAAAAGTCAGCTGAATTGGGGTTTAAAATTTTAAATTTGAATAGTGGCGGGAGCTTTGAAAATAAGTGTTTGTGGAAGCTATTTTAAGTGTTTCAAAATACGCCCTTAATGCTTGCTGTTTCGAATGAATAAAAATATACTCTCTTCGTCCTGTGATTACTGCAACACTTGTTTTATTTGGACGTTCCAATATTACTGCAACACTCCCAAAATGAAAAACAAACATAATATTAATACACTGCAACACCCTTATTTTATTCTATTCAAACTCATTTTATTCCATTTTATTTGGTTTGCGGTTCAATTTATGTGTCACAATTATTTGGGACGGAGAGAGTAATAAAATATATTTACAGAGCTGATACTTGCATACAATATAATAATCATTTTTACTCATTTGCTACTGTTCACGCGAAAATTCGCACGTGTACTTCACAGATGCACAGAAAAGCGAGTACTGTTCACTTGCTATCATAGGCATTCTTTCAATTTTGACAGCTATTGTTGTTTTTATATACTCCCTCAGTCCCAAGATGATTTGAACATTGAAAATGACATGCAAATCAAGTAAAGTGAATTTTAGTGGGTTTGAGTGGAATAAAATAAGGTTGTTGTGAGTGTATTAATATTATATTTGTTTTTATTTTGGGAGTGTTCAAGTAATGTTGGAACGTCCAAATAAGACAAGTGTTCAAGTAATGTTGGGACGGAGGGAGTATATGTATAGATATAGATTCAACAATTTTAAGTGAGTCTAATTTTAAATGGAAAAAAAAATGGGCTTGTCTCACGCTCACTATGGAAATTTTCATTTTAGTTGTTACCATTATAAATTTTATTTTAGATGCATTCTTTGATAAGAACGTCAAATTTTACTAAATAATTAAATTGAAAAATAAATATAAATTAATGGATAAATGGAAAGCTAAAGTAAATTTAATTTAGATTTGTATGACATAAGAACTTAGTCTTATTTTATGGATTATTCACCTAATTTTAAAGAGACCTAAACTAATATATAGAATTATCAATAAAATTAGAAATAAATTAAGAATACAAAATAAATACTAGTACTATGTAGATGGCTCATCCACGAAAAATGGGCAGTTCTTACATTAGGCTCGCCATCATATGGGCCTTTTTTTGGTCCGGTCTTGGTATTTTTCCAGGGCCCAAATAGCCCAATACGTGTTTTAAGGCAAAGTCTAAACTCTGCATCATCTTCTGAAGCAACAATGTTGGGATGGAAATGGGACGTTTCGAATCGCATTTTGCAGAGAGGGGAAGACTAGAGGGATGTTGGTTTTTATGTCTTCTAAACCCCAAAACTTTAAGAGACACACTTGCATGAGACGGTGTCACGATAAAACGGGACATAATTTAGTCATTAACACTTTAACACTTTGAGAAGGTGAATGTTAATTTGTGATAGGTTGTACTCCGTCTTATGCATGAGACCGTCTCATATGAATTTTTGTCAAACTTTAAAATGTAGATTTTGGTATTTAAAAACATAGATCTCTTTGCACGTGTTTTCATATGTGTTCGCAAACACTCTCTTAATATTATTTGTTCACTAGAGTACGACTTGTGAAGAAATGTCGTGAGATCGGAAAGCTGAAAATGATGTAAATTTTGTGCCAATGAAATATTATGGTTTAAAATAAATAATGGTACTTAGTCAATTGAAAAAATAAGTCAAATTATTAATTCACACGTTGATAGATCATATGTTATGATTATCTTGAGAGCATTTTTATAAAAGAATACTCCATTTGTGCCGAATTTAATTGGACATCATACTAGTTTAATGTGAGAATTGTTTATTAATATTATAGTAAATAAAGTTGATTTTTTATGAAAGTTGAATGATAAAATAATAGCATATGGTGTAAATAAAAGAAGAAGAAATTGACTTTTGTGTGTAAAAAGTAATGATATGAGGTTTAATATTAAAATATTTTGAGGGTATAGTTTAAATTTATATATATATATATATATATATATATATATATATATATATATATATAGTTGCTTTATTGGTACTTTTAGAAATGTCCAATTTAATTTAGGATGCACATTTTTGTTAAATATTCAATTGAATTCAGGACGGACAATATAAAACTGCTTCCAACCTTCTATGCGGATTTATTTTCTCTATCACTGTCGTTTGCCGATTTAGGGCCAACTTGGTTGGGGATAATGAAAATCATTTCAATTAATACTGCTTGACAATTTTGATAACGTAATAGGAATAGAAGTAAGTAATTGACTATTCTCCTGTAATCAATTACTTAACCCTTCTCAAATGATACATATTGTTAATTTTTTGACCAAGTAATAACAACGTAATCAATAACTCATAATAATTGACTCATCAATGATACAGTAAGCAAACAAAATTTGCACTCAATTAAATTGCGACACATGTACAAATTTCATATATTAATATCAAATTAAAATGAATTATTTATTTATTGAGAATTTATTAAATTAATTTTCAAAAAAATAATAATTAAACGATTGATATTTAATATATACACGGTACAAGCTGGTCAAAATTTACGAGCATTCTGATACTCGTATGTGGCGAATCAGATTGATATTTAGTCATAAATAGAGGTAATTAATGACAAATCAATCAAATTAAATGATTTGCTTTAATTATGCCATTCAAATCCCTCCAACCAACTAGAAGCCACCTCAGGAAGAGAAAGTTTGTCACTCCTCACCTTATAAATAGGAGAGTCAAAATAGTGTTTCATTAGGTCAAAAGTCATGTCATAGACGACCCCATAAACTCCCTACTACTTGTTGGTGTTATACTGAAAAGTATGCTTTTACTTTGTATAATCAAACTGAATTTTCTGTCTTATTTACTGAAATAAATTATTTATCACTGATGCTTTAAATATCATTGAATGTTACATATATTTATTGCATAATTGTTCAATAAAAAGTATGTGTTACATTGTAGTTAATTTAGTGATACCAGATCACAGAAGATTAAATTAACAGTCCCTTGTAACTAAAAGTATGCGGTTCACGACCTAGATGGAAATGAACAATTCATCGTGAAAGGTTGAAGTGTAAGGCTCATATTAGCTTGTCTTGACCAAGAGATTACACTAGTGCATGACTGATGCATTGAACAAGGACCTACAGGAGGATAAATTCAAAGATCAACTTTGAAGAATTAGACCTCGATTGGTTCGTTATTTCTTAATCTTCGTCCCTTAAATAGGATCGTGTGTGGTTAGTAATTATTCCTTTGACTTATGACGGGTAGAGAATCAATAAGATTCAATACTTTATATCTTGGGCAATATTACTGGTCACATGCGATTGCTAAGATTTAATACGAAGAATCGTGTGCGAGTACGCTCGTTTGATTTGCCCCATTGGGAGGTTCATAAGATTTATCATACCAAATCTTGCAAGTGGAATTTGTTTCCGGTATGGATAATAATGTTGAACCGTTCCTTAACCAAGGATAAAATATATTAATTAATGGAAAACTATTTCAGTGGCTTGAATTAATTAATGGACTAGATAATCTTAAACACGGGAAATAATAACCGGGAGTCATATTAACAGTAATATGGGTTAAGATGGATAGTGCAATATTAATTATGTAGTGGGATTAATTAATATTTATGGGCTTGAATAATATTGTGGCTCAATATTAGATATTCAAAGTCCATTAAAAGGTCCAATCTTAATTCTCCTAAAGGTCCCTCAAGTAGCCCAAACATAATGTCCAATAACTGAAAAAAGGTGTTTAAAATAAAATAAAATATTGTTGCCTATTTTTCCTATTTTTCGAAAATAGATAAATAAAAGAGGGAGAAAGATTTTCTTTGAATTTTGTTATGGAATGAGGATAAGTATTCTTGGAATACAAGCTTATCTCATTAAATTCAAGAAATCTCCCACTTGGCTATTTATCTTGTAATTTTCGAAAATAATGAAGAAAATAAGGAAGGAAAGATTTTCTTGATTTTCTTGAAAAGATATTATGGAAGATATGTATTCTTGGAATACAAGAATATCTCATAGATTCAAGAAGATCACAATCTTGGAAATCTTGGACCTTATTTTTGAAAATATCCATAACAAGAGGAAGTGGGATTTTTGTGGAATATTTTAAATATGGAGAAAAGAATATATGAGATATATTCAAGATTTCTTGGAGATCAAGAAAAAGATTTTTCCATCTTTATTTCCACCAAAAATTTCGACCAACCCCTCATTATAAATAGGGGATGAATGTTTCATCCCCAGAAAAACACGAAAATTGGTTTTTCGGAAAAATATCAGCGTCGATAAAATATCAAATATTTTGAAACGTCGACAGATTATGTATTTTCGAAAATCTTCAATTGTGAGTGTGCAATTCCATGTGTTGGAAAAATTAGAAATCCACAAAGGTGGTGCAACATAATTTTATTTTTCCTTTTGTTAAATTGTTCGCGAGTTCCTTCCACCGGATTGTTGAACAAGGGCAAGGGAATACTTGAGAAGGCTTTTTGGTGTGTTCGTGTGAACGAGATCCATTTTCTCAACGGTTGTCACTCCGAGAGGTTAGTTCACATAAACCCGTAGCAATTCCGCATGCGTATGATTTATGTGAACTGTTTATATGCATGATTTATTGTTGAATTATTATTTGAATTAATATATGATTAATTCATGCTAGTAATAATTGTTAGAATTAAATTTGTATTTAAATATTCATCCCGAATAGATCCGGGCAATCAGGGTCCCAACACTACTAAATTGTAGGTCCGAAGTCATGTCATGGACGACCCAGAGACTCCCTACTACCAAATTGTAGGCCAGAAGTCAGATGGAATAAATTACAAACGACTCCATCAACTCCCTACTACCAAATTGTAGGAAAATTATAGGAAAAATCGGAATAAATCCCCGAGACCCCTGTATCATCTCTTTTGAGAGAGGAATCAAGAGATCAACGAGAGTTGTAACCACCAATTCTAAATAAATATATGTTTACCTATTTTTCTCGCCTTCTACATGTTTATTTGCAAGTGATGAAATTTAATGGTTCACAAATAGACATGCCCAGTGGGACGATTGACGCTCTTCATCTCCTTTCCTTAGAATTTCATGGGGGCAACATCAAATTTACCTTTGGGGACATGTCAAATCACCTTTGAAGTTTTACATCAAGATTTTGAGACTAAATTGTAGTTGTCATATGTCTCTACAATAGGTCTTGAGGGGGCATTTGTAAGCAAACAAAATTTACACCCAATTAAATGGCGACACGTGTACAAATTTCATATATTAATATTAAATTAAAATTAATTATTTATTTATTGAGAATTTACTAAATTAATTCTCAAAAAATTAAATAATTAAATTATTGATATTTAATATATACACGGTACAAGCCGTTCAAATTTTAGGTGCATCCCAATACTCATATGTGGCGAATCAGGCTAATATTTCGTCATAAATAGAGGGAATTAATGACATATTAGTCAAATTAAATTATTTGCGTTAATTACGCCAATCAAATCCCTCCAACCAACTAGAGGCAACACGTGTCACCACAAGAAGGGAGAGTTTGTCACTCCTCACCTTATAAATATGAGAGCCAAAATAGTGTTTCATTAGGTCAGAAGTCATGTCATAGACGACCCCATAAACTCCATACTACTAAATTTGTATGTCAAAACTCATGTCATAAACAACCCCATAAACTTCCTACTACTAAATTGTAGGTCAGGAGTCATGTTATAGACGACCCCAAAGACTTCCTACTATCAAATTGTAGGAAAATTATAGCAAAAATTCTGAATATATAAGTCGTTGAGACCCCGGTATCATCTCTTTTGAGAGAGGAATCAAGAGATCAATGAGAGTTGTAACCCCCAAATTCTAAATAAATATATATTTATCTCTTTTTCTCATCTTCTACTTTTTTTTTTGCATGTGTTGAAATTTATTGGTTCACAGATACCAATTACCATTATCATTTCCAAGTCATACTAAGGGCCCTTTATTTGAATTATGATTCATGGAAAACTTAACGTGAAAGACAAAGTCTTGTATGCATCCAGGAGCACCGTGCACTCATAGTACATTTTAAAAATATGCAACTTGTTATAATGAAAGATGTAACTTGTTTACACTGAATCGTGTAATTATTAATATTGAAAAATAGTTGCACGTTTCAATGTAATCAAATTGCATCTTTTAATATAACAAGTTGCATGTTTTTAAAATGCACTATGAGTGCACGGTGCACTTGAATGCACATTAGACTCATCCATGTGAAAATTATGTAGTTCTAAGGTCCATATGTTTAATTATGTCTACATTTAATTAAGATTTTTAAGAAAGTGGGGAATTAAATCGAATGAACAAATAAATATAGGATGTTTGTTGGATTTTCTGGCATTGAAAATTGGATTTGAGCAGTTGCAAAAATGCAGAGAAGGAAAAGATTTCTGTGGTGCTCTTGTTTCTCAAGTTGTGGTTTATTTATATAGGTGAGTGTGAGAGAGAAGACAAGTCTAATTTTGTGATGTTGGAATAGGAGTTGTGTTTGCGGCATTCAGTTTCACACAGAGTAGAAAATAGCTAGAGAATGAAATGTAGAAATAAAATAATCAAAGATAATTTATATTTTATATTGGACAAAAATTTATATGAACTCGAATTTACTGTGAACTCATTTTTTTTTAGTGTTACTGTTATGAATAAAAACAATCTCTGTTATGCATAAATTAAAACTTTGACTTTTATGCACAAAAACTATCACTATTAAAAAATAATGCTTTATATTTTTAAATAGTGAAATTTTTTGTATATTCCAATGATAATTTTTGCACATAATAGTGATAGAGTTCATGTATAGACCTAATTCACAATAGTATTACTATTTATAAACCGATTCCAAAAAGCATCTATTTGATATGTGGAATCTAATTACAGATCTCTGTTTAAATGACTTTATTCCAAGTTACAACCATCTAAGTTAGTACTCCTATTATTTTTTGTGGTATACCATTAATTAACTAAACAATTTACGTTTTATTTTATTTTTTTATTCGTATTTCTAATACCAATTCTACGTCTTTAATTATATAAAAGGGCAATGATGCATTTTGTACATATATATTTATTGGTATCAAGTGATTTTTTTAGTTCGGGCGAAAACCCTTTCAATTTGTAATCTTTGAAACGGCCACAAATAATTAATTATGAGTGGATCTCATGTGCACGTGCACTCATAGTGTATTTTAGAAGCGTGCAACTATACAAAAAAAAACGTGCAATTATTCCAAACAGAAGCATGCAACTATGTTTCCATATTAACTGTTGCACTTTTCTGTAAAATAAGTCGCACTTTTCAGCATAACAAGTTGCACACTTTTAAAATGCAATGTGAGTGCATGGTACACCCGAGTACATACAAGACCTAGCCTTAATTAATTATGGACGAGAACATGCTTTTGTAAAAATACTTCAAAATAAAATAACGATTATCCCTAATTTTTATTTATTGTGATAGCATATAAAACAATCAATAGAAATTGTCTGTGCTGAAATTTGAAAGGCAATCTCGCGTCAAAATGAGTTAGCTAGTGAAAGTATTGATATCAAAGCTAATTGTTTGGACAAACTCTTTGAATGATTTATATTCTTCAATAACATTACTGATAGTTCAACTTTGAAATTAAGTTCACTGTTGATCGAGGGCACCATAACACTTTAACATATTCATAAATTCATAAGTATTTACATCAGAAAGAGCATCGCCGTTGACATCGAACTTGCAGACCATGTAAGAACTCAGATACGTCTGTGCCACATGCTCATTCAAATGAATCGTGTCTTTGTTTTATAAACCGCACAACATCTAATGTAGGTGCAATAATTGTTACGTTCTGCAAGTAATCATGATCATCCATATTATTCTTGAAATAACGTAAATGCTCCTGATGATGGTACCTATCGAATGATCATCAGTGTCTCACAACAGAATATCATCTGAAATATGTGTGACCGAATCATAATCAGATTCTGATTTAATAGTCTCGTCTCTGATCTATGCTATCCATTCAGAGAAATTTTTCAATTTGTGCGTCACATTAAAACTATATACTAGTACATGTATTGATACAATATGCATGATATACCCAAAAGTCCGTACATAAATTTCATCCTTACATAAGATGGGTTGTGAAAAAGAAAGATATATTTTTTTAAATTCAAGGAGAAAAGCTCAAAACCACGAATATCTGAAAAAAAATAAAATTGTTTAGCAGTGTGTACTCGACCCCATTACATATTAAAACATAACCTAGTGACTAGTCGTCTACCTGTAGTTGTCTCGAACTCCATTGGCAATAGTGTTTCTATTGTAAAGACTTCACTAAATCAGGGAGGCATTTTCTTATTAATTAGCTGGAGGAAATTATGTATGAAGTTTGAAAAACTTAAAACCAAAAAAAGAAATAAAAAACCGTCTAACTAAAAACGAAATTAAAAATTCTTCTATATATAAACCACAAGGTCCACAAGGGGTATGAATAAACCAGACCTCACATAAAAAAAACCTGGGTCTGGTTTTAATTTTGGGCCCAAGCCTAGCATGTTATCTATTATATAATTTTTTAATAGGCTAGGCCTGACCTTTTTAGTAAATAGACCAGACATGAAAGCCTTTTAAAAGTCTATATAAGAGATTTTTTTTACAACTTTACTAAGACTACTATTCATTATCAAAAATTCAAAATTGCACCTATAAAAATTTTAAGTGTACAAGTAACAAATACTAAGTGCTTCATCAAGTCATCAAAAAAACAATTATAAAAGTGTATAGTTGCTAAAATATTTAAATCATTATAAATTTTTATTTTTATTTTGACGGAAAACAAAGTTAGGCGCACGTAGGGCACCTGTCGAGTAAGCCATCCACAGAAGTCGGTGGCTCAACCCAACAATGAGGACTACTGAAGTTACGACTAGTCCTAGCAATAGCATGTGCCAAAGCATTGGTATTACGACAGACCCACAAAATCGAGAAGTGATTATGGGCCTCAAAAAGTCTCATTCCCTCGTCAATATAATTGCACAGGACTGTGCCTCCTCTCGTGCTCGTCTTCAGCGCATCAACGACTCTCTTGAAGTCTAATTCCATGACAACCCGGCTAAAACCCAAGTTCAGGGCCCATTTAACTGCCTCCACCACCCTCCATGTCTCACCCTCGTTTACCTTCATCACTCCTGCCCTGACCATGGAGCGGCAACACATAAATTCGCCGACCTCATCATGCATGATCATTCCTATCCCCGATTCCAAAGAGTCATCAAAGAAGGCCACATCAACATTTATTTTCACAAAATCCCAGCTACGCATGTGCCATTTCCGACATCTAGCTTATCCTTGAGGCAAAACAGCAACCGGGCGGGCCGCCTGCCATTCCACCAACAAAGCCATGGCCGCGAACACTAGTCGGCTAGGTGTGTCCCTTTTGTCGTTCCAAACTGCGTTGTTACTGGCCCTCCAGATCTTCCATGTTATCATCACCGCACGCTCTATCTCACTAGAATCAAGATGGCGTGGAAGGGCTAAAAAAGTTCAGCATTTCCATCAACCTAATAGCACAACGAGTCGATTTTGTGCCATAAATTATCCTCCGTCCAATAATTACGTGCATGCGAACAATCCACAAATAAATGCCACAATGTCTCCGACATTTGACCACATAACGGGCATGAAACGTTCACCGTGGAGTACCATTTTTGAAGCTTGGTTTTAACAGCAAGCCATCCCTTGCAAAGTCGCCAGTAAAATGCTCCAACTTTTGGGTGGTCTTTACTCTCCACACAGCTCGCCAAGGGGTTTCATTATAGTCCCACACCCCATCGACTAGACGACTTGCAAAATGATAAACCGATTTAGCTGCATATTCCACATTTGGTGAGAAGTGCCACACAAGCTTGTTTATGTTGCCGTACGGGGCTGGAGTCGTACGCATACTACGAGCTCTATCACCCTCATTAAAAGCCTCGGTAATAACCTCAGTGTTCCATTGTCTAGTGTCTGGGGCTGGAGTATTACGCATAACCTCATTAAAAGTTAATAGTTTTTGTGTTGTGTTACTTACATTTGCATACTAGATATATACTACTACTAGTTATTAATATTAAATATTGTCTAGTTTATTAATATTATTTACAATTATATAATTATTTTTATATATATAGTTAAATAGACCGGCCTGTTGGGCTTAAAAGACCTACAAAAAAGCTCAAGTCTGGCCTATTTAAGTAAATAGACTTTTAAAAAAGCCTAAACCTAACTTATTTATTAAACGAGTCGAGTCGAGCAGGGCTTTAGTAGGCTGGATCGTAGGCCCCAGTCGGGTAGCCTGGCCTATTCCTACCCCTATCCACAACCAAGATGCTCATTCGAAGCAACAAATCCATGGACGTATTTATGGGGTGGGCTAGCCGGGCTCAAGCCCAATGCAACTCTTCTCCAAGTTCTTTGTATCATATATATTATATGTAATTAATTTGAATTGTTTTGTTTTTAGCCCAGTCTATCTAAATTCAATTTGTTTCTAACTCAATTAAATTACTTTTTTGAAATAGAAAATACCCAAAATCTGTTGGGGTTATACGTATTGGGGAATTAATTGCCCGGATCTATTCGGGATGAATATTTAAATATAAATTTAATTCTAACAATTATTACTAGCATGAATTAATCCTATATTAATTCAAATAATAATTCAACAACAAATCATGCATATAAACAGTTCACGTAAATCCTACGCATGCGGAATTACTACGAGTTTACGTGAACTTATCTCTTGGAGTGACAATGGTCTCGTCGATAAAAACACACCAAAAAGCCTTCCCAAGTATTCCCTAGTCCTTGCTTTGTCAATCCGGTGGAAGGAAGCTCACAAACAATTAACAAAAGGGAAAATAAAAATTTGTTGCACCACCTTTGTAGATTTACTAATTTTTCCAGCACATGGAATTGTACATGGGAATGAAACATTCATCCCCTATTTATAGAGGGTGGTGGCCGATTTTCTACATGGAATAGGGAGGAAAAAATCTTTTCTTGATCTCCAAGAAATCTTGAATATATCTCATATATTCTTTTCTCCATAATTAAAATATTCCATAAAAATCCCACTCTCTTATTTGTTATGGAATTTTCGAAAAAGAGGATAAAGATTCCAAGATTTGGATCTTCTTGAATTTATGAGATATACTTGTATTCCAAGAATACATATCTTCCATAATATCTTTTCAAGAAAATCAAGAAAATCAAGAAAATCTTTTTTTTTCTTCTTTTTCTTTAATTTCGAAATTTCCAATATAAATAACCAAGTGAGAGATTTCTTGAATTTAATGAGATAATCTTGTATTCCAAGAATACATATCTTCATTCCATAACAAAATTCAAAGAAAATCTTTCTCCCCTTTTATTCATATTTTTCGAAAAAATGAGGAAAAATAAGCAACAAAATTTATTTTATTTTTAAACACCTTTTTCAGTTATTGGACTTTATGTTGGGCTACTTGAGGGTCCTTTAGGAGAATTAAGATTGGACCTTCCAATGGACCTTGAATTATCAATATTGAGCCACAATATTATTCAAGCCCATAAATATTAATTAATCCCACTACATAATTAATATCAGACTATCCATCTTAACCCATATTACGAGCTTAATATGGCTCCCTTGTTATTATTTCCGTGTTTAAGATTATCTAGCCCATTAATTAATTCAAGCCACCTGAAATAGTTTTCCATTAATTAATATCTTTTATCCTTGGTAAAGAACGGTTCAACATTATTATTCATACCGGAAACTAGTTCCACTTGCAAGATTTGGTATGATAAAACTTATGAACCTCCCAAGGGGGCAAATCAAAAGCGTGCATTTTGCACACGATTCTCCGTATTAAATTTTAGCAATCGCGACGTGACCAATAATATTGCCCAAGATATAAAGTATTGAATCTCCTTGATTCTCTACCCGTAATAAGTCAAAAGCAATAATTACTAACCACACACGATCCTATTTAAGGGACCTAAGATTAAGAAATAACGAACCATCGAGGTCTAATTCTTCCTAGTTCGATTCTCAAGAATTTGTCCTCCTCAGAGGTCCTATTCATCAAGATCACCACGACTAGTGTAATCTCTTGGTCAAGACAAACCAACTCGAGCCTTACACTTCAACCTTTCACGATGGATTGTTCATTTCCATCTAGGTCGTGAATGGTGTACTTTTTAGTTACAAGGAACTATTTAATTTAATCTTCGTGATCCGTATCACTAAATTAACTACAATGTAATACGTACTATTTATTGAATCATTATGCTAAAGAAATATATGTAACATTCGATGATATTTAAAGCATCAATGATAAATAATTTATTTCAAGAATAAGTCCGAAATTCATCGATTATACAAAGTAAAACATACTTTCAAAGATAATCCCAACAATCCCACTTATACTCAAAGTCCTTTTTAAGTATACTACATCATGTCTCGTGTAGTTCCTAATACGTGACATCTAATGTCACCTACACGAACCTAATAATGTCTCCCACTTATACTCAAAGCAAATTGACAACGGTCTTGACACCCATTCCTTCCACATGTCTCTCGAATGTATTCTAAGGCAGACCTTTTGTGAATAGATTTGCTATAATATAAAAATAATATACTCATGAATATAAAAATAATACTATATAATATACTCATGTATAATAAACAGTAAAAATAATTAATATAGATACATAAGAATATATACAAAATACTATAATGTGTATTTTAAGTATTCTGGAGATGGACTAGTAGCATCAAAGGTGGGGATGCTAATGTGGCAAATATGAAAGGAGTGGAACTCTCGACTTTGGAACGGGAAATGTCCCAGAGGAGATGATTTTTAGCTCGTCGGAGTATATGCAAGAATGGATGCATGTAAGTTGAATATCAATGTCGAAAATGGATAAGAACTTTGCTCATTCGGGATGAACATGGAGGATTCGTGGTCGGGAAAACAATTGTGATCGATGGTTGCCTCGAAGTGGAAGAAGGGAAGAAATGGGCTTCTTTGAAGCCCTTTCATGGATCAAGAGTATGGGTCTACATGGGAATATTATTGTGGAGGGAGATGCAAAGGTTGTGGTGGATGCAATTTTATTTACTAGCCCTAGTGTTTCCGTGGATAGATGTCGTGTGATATTGGCAAATAGTCCTTTTTTTGTTACTTTTGTAAAACGTGATGCCAACTTTTTAGCTCACGAGGGTCTCTCGCTCTTTTGGAGACTAACATTGTTGGTTAGACCCACGAAATTATGTGGTTGGGCTACTCCATAACTTTTGTGTTTGCGATAATCGAACCTAAGCTTCTTTGAGTTAAAAAAAAGTATTTATTTATTATAATATTTTAGTGTAATAGTATATTAAAGATAAATGTTTACATACATATTGTATGATTTTCAAATCCGTACAATAAGTCCACACTCGTCCCATCATAATCATTAAGATAAATGGACATGTGTCTTAACATATGGTTTAATTTCATAATGTCATATAATTCGATTTTTAACCGAAACCGAACCAAAAAATTCAATTTGGTTAAGATCGGATATGTAGTCAAATGATTTGATTTCGGTTTATTATGATAAATAATTCGATTATTTTAGTTTTGCTATTTCGATTTAGTTTAGTAACCGAAAAATCGAATGTTCACCCCTACATATATTTATCTTTATAGTACGTAACACATACAAGATATTAAAAATTGTGTACCATATACACACAAATGTGTTACTATAAAGAGAAAGATGTGTTAATATATGAACAAAAGACACCCCTCTATTTATGTTTCACATCTATTTTTTATCTGCTTAAAATTTTAACATGTGATCAACGACCTTAAATACAGGTCCAAACATCAAATTACACAACTGAATTAGTAATATATCTTTTTTCCATTATTAGTTCAACATGTAATAATACATAATTGCCTTAACAGTAACACATATTTACATTTAAAGTAACACATACTAGGAGAGAGATAATCTGTTTTGTCTTTGCACGAATTTTTAGAGAAAATTTGTTTGACCCGATTCGACCCCCACATGATTCGCGAATTTTTAACTCATTTCATTTAAACTAATATTTTACATGAAAGTCCCACTATATTAAAAACATGATCTGTGTCGTTTTTTCATGTATTCCAAAACTCATTTATCTATATTAGATGAAATATACATATGTGTTGAAATGATGTAGTTCAAATGATTTTCATTTTCCGTCAAAGATTTAGTAGGTACTTAACCCAAATAATTGAGAGAACTTGAACAATGGTTTTGATTGCGTAGAGCATGAAAGAGAATCATAACGAAGTAAAAATTGTGAAGCTGATGAAGAGTTCAAGAGATGTCCAAAACAAATTTTATAAGAAGAAATTCGACCGCGTAGAACATGAAAGAGAATCTGAACAGACGTAGGCGATGCAAGCCGTAAGAATCGCCGGAGATGGTGATCGGAAACATTAGAACTGCCTCCGCCGCGCCACCGCCACCACAGCGACGCTCTTGCTGCTGCCATCGCACAGACCGAACAGGCAGAATGATGGTTTTTGTGATTTTTTGAGTGATTTTATGGATTTTTTTGAACAGGCTGAAGATTTTTTATTTTTATGGTTTTTATGAGTTTTTTGAACAGACTGAAGATTTTTTATTTTATGGATTTTATGGGTCTGTGAACATTGGTGAAGATTTTTTGAATCTGTATTTGTGTTTTATGGATTTTTTTATATTTTTTAAAAGATGTACATGATATTTTTTGTATCTGAATTTTTTATTTTTTGAATCCGGGTTTTTTATTTTTTGAAGAGGTGGTGGGTTTGGTGTCTTTGGGGTTTTTTGCAAGATGGATGATTGATGATGCAGGAAGAAGACATAGTAAGAGAAATGCTTTTCTATTGTGATGGTTAATTTTCAGATTTAGGATCTGGATTTGAATCATTTTGGAGATGCATAGATTCATCAATTGATGAACATATGCATGTTTCGATGAACAAATTGATGCGAGGTATTTTGTTTGAAGAAAGATCTAAACTCAAAATCAATCAACTAGTACAAAAATAAGCAGAGGTCGAATGAAGTTTCTATGTTTGATTATGTAGTTATGATGAAGCGTAAATCTTGTTGGAAAATTAAAGGATTTTGTAGTTGTGATGAAGCTTCTCTCTACCTCTTTTTTTGGAGTATCCAGTTTTTGTGATTTTTAGTTGCTGCATTTTTATTTTTTTTGGGTTGCTAATTTTTTGTGCTTGATGTTTGCAGTTTTTTGCTATGTTTTTTTGGATTTGAAGCGTGGTCAAATTGAAGAAGTTTGATGATGGGTGGTTCATGAGTTTCTTAGTTTTTGGTTGGCTTTTCTAAATTTTAAGAGATGCAGATCTGAACGATGGAGGAAGAAGACGATTTTCTGAATCTCATAAATTCATGAACATGTTCATGTTTTTTTTTATGAACCTGTTCATTAATTTGATGAACATGTTCATGTTTTTTTTATGCATATGTGTTTTTTAGAAGAGGATATGTTAATTTTTGGATTTTAGATAGATAAATTTCTGTAATTTTTCAATTAATATAAAATCAAGTTGTAATGTTTTTTTTTATTGGATTTTTGTGTATGAATAATTTTTTTTTAAAGAATATTTAACATGAATTTTGTGTTTATTCACCCCAATAATATTTAAAATGATTGGATTAAAATAAATATTCAATTCTAAGAGTTCATAAAATTAGTTTTTCCAAAATTTGAGTTAGAGTGAAGGATTGATTTGATTTAAATTTAAAAGTCTTAGAAAATGACGCAAGTTGGGTTGAAGAAGGACTAATTTCACTTTTAATGACACAAGAAGGAAGGAATGATTCCACTTTTGACATTTTTTTCAAAATCAATTTCAAAAAGTATTGAAAATAAGGACAATTTAGTCTTTTAGTATAGGTTTATGGACCTAAGAGTGTTTTTAAAAAATGGGTGGACCTAAGAGTATATTTAAGAGGTGTAATGGACCTTAGAATCATTCATTCTGAATTTTTTATGCACGTGCCAGTTCTACACTTCTATTATGTCACTATTGCACAAATAAATCTTTTCTCAATAAAAATAATTAGTGCTGTTTAATAAAAAGAACGAATAATAACAAATTAATAGTACTATTTAATAAAAACAAGTATTATTATTTAAAAAATTGTATTCACATTAGATTGGAAAAATAGGGACCGCCTCAAAATATAGGGGAAACCCCTTGCCAAAATATCTCAAAAACCACTGAAACTCAATCAGTCCTATCAATCATACACTCTGATTTTCCAATTCTTCCACATAATCTCTCTACGCGTCCTCTGTTTTTCCGGCGGATATTCGCAGGCCTCATTTACATTCACACTTCTCCCCCGTTGCCGTATCGTCACTTTCACAAATCTCTGTGTTTGTTTTGGGATTTAAATGTGCGAAACAAGTCAAGATTTTGAAAGAAGAGAGAGAGGAGAAAGTGAGGGAGGAGGTAGAGGGGGGATGACAAGGAGAGAGAAAGATGGAGACCTAGAGAGTGGTCAAGGTGAGAGAGACATGAGAGAAAAAGAAGAGAGAGGTGTGAGAGAGAGATACGAGAGGGCGTGAGGAGAGAGAGAAAATGAGACAAACGTAAGGTGCTTTTGTGGGTAATCTGGGATGTAATTTAGAGATGTTTGAAAGGGATAGTTGGAAAGGGTAGAATAACTATATTTCCTTTTGTGGTATGAGAAATCTAATAAACATCCAATTTTTAGTCTCTAATTACAAAAACCACTTTGTTTCTTCATTCATACAGGAAGAATAAAACTGCTTTGTTGCTAATGATGTTTAAAGTCCGTCCATATATTATTCTCCGAACATCATCATCATCGCAACGAGTTCCCGATACAACCAAAGACAGAAACTTCGTCGCAGACAAAGAATCCAAAAAACAAATAAAACTAAAGGGCTCAAAGAATCAGAACAATGTAACGCAGACACAAGAGATGCAACCGCCGCGTTTCCTCTTGCCAAAATATCTCAAAAACCACTGAAACTCAATCAGTCCTATCAATCATACACTCTGATTTCCCAATTCTTCCACATAATCTCTCTACGCGTCCTCTGTTTTTCCGGCGGACATTCGCAGGCCTCATTTACATTCACACTTCTCCACTGTTGCCGTATCGTCACTTTCACAAATCTCTGTGTTTGTTTTTGGTTATTTTGAATTTGCTATTTCGATTTTGTTATTTCGAATCAGCTCAGTAATCGAAAAATCGAATGTTTGCACATGTATTTATTTTACAGCAACACATATAAATTAACCTCATACCACACTTATTTCAACCCCGTACCGCTATCATTTCAGTCCATATCACTATTAATTTAACCCCGTACCACCCTTATTTCAACCCCGTACCATCATTATTTCAGCTTGTACCACAATTTAATTCAACTTATACCATCATTTTTAAATTTGTACCACAATTTAATTAAATCCGTACTGTAATATATTAATCATGTACCGCACTTTAATGAAGCCCTTACCATCGTTTCCTTTTAATTTTTTGTTGACTTCGTTAAGAGTATAATGACTCAAAAAATTTATTCTTTTAGGCTAAAAAAGAATGAAATTAAAAATTTTGATAATTTTTTTTTCAAAATAAGAATGTTTTAAAAATGAGGGTTCTCTAATAATGAAATTAGTGAGATATTCTCATTCTTCTCATTATTTATTTTCGAATCCTTTCTCCGAGAGTGAATCTTTTGTACACCAATTTTATTATACAATTATTGCACAAATAAACCTTTGTTCAATAAAATTAATTAGTAGGGCTCAATAAAAACAACGAATAATAACTAACTAATAGTACTACTTAATATAAACAAATAATACTATTAAAAAAAAGAACTCCAATTTTCGCTTGGATTCCTCTGTGCTAAAATAGGGTATTCCATCACTGTTCCATATCCTCTCAATTTAACACATATCCTATGTTTTAATTATTTAAGATCTAATAAAAATAGCATACGATGTTAATAAAAAAAAAGAGTGTTCATAATGTGAAATTTTTTCCTCCACTTTCTTTTCCCACTACTCCATGAAATACTAATTTTTTGGTTGAATAATATGTATCAAAACTTTATAGATTCATTCTTGAAATTTTGGTTAATTAACGGAATGTAATTTTTCCAAATAAAAAAAATTTTAAGTATTATTTTTACTGATTAGAAATTACTTTAGAAAAAGAATTTTAAAAATAAGTTTAAAATATATGTCCAATGAGTGATGCTTGTGATTAAATTTTAATTTGGATGAACCATGAAGCCTAAATCATATACCTTATACCCTAAATCATGAACCATTCGGGCCGAGTGAACCATGAACCATTCAGACTAAATAACAGAAAAAATTGAAAAAAAGAAAATTAAAAAAAAAAACTATAAAAAAAGTGATATATGAAATTAAATAATTGTGAAATATCACCTTTTTTTTTTTTACATGTTGGAATAATGTAATGGGACAAGAAGGTGGAATAATTGTGAAATAATTGTGGAATAATTTTGCGTACATGTATCTCGATGCAATGCAAGAGTTTGTCCTGATTAGCTGGGAAGAATTGTGACCGGCTGTCGTTATTTACAGCAAACGCACATGCTCTCTCCTCTTGCCAAAATATCTCAAAAACCACTGCAACTCAATCAGTCCTATCAATCATACACTCTGATTTCCCAATTCTTCCACATAATCTCTCTACGCGTCCTCTGTTTTTCCGGCGGATATTCGCAGGCCTCATTACATTCACACTTCTCCCCGTTGCCGTATCGTCACTTTCACAAATCCCGAAATTTGAAATTAGGGCTCCATTTCGTTTCACATGCTCCTAAATTCGAAATTAAGGCTAGATACCTGGAATTGGAGAGGTTTGTTTCATACTTCAGCTTTCTATTTGTGATTTCCGTCACTAGATTCATAAGTTTTCTGGTTTTGTGTATCAATCTCAGTTGTGAGAACATGCATGTGTATGATTTAAAAATTCTTTTTGTTGATTTTTCTGATAGTTTGATTGTTTTTGTTTTGGTTTTTGATGTTTGAACTGTTCATTTTGGTTGATTTAATAGCGAGAAAATGACATTTTTATGATACGAACGCTAAGCCAAACGCTTATATAGATTCTTAATAATGAAATAGAGTATGATATTAGAAAATTTGACATAAGCTTTGCAGTTCTTATTTCACGATTTTATTAACTTGGTGAACTGTGTGGTTTGATTTATATTAGAATCTAGTTTCATAGGTGGTTGCTTGTTTATCCCCTTTTTGTGGTATATTATATAAAGGGAACTTTAGATATTTAACTTGTAAATGATAAATTAGCAGAGAAATAAGCGTAATGCATTTGACAAAATGAGCACCTTTTCCCACAATCTTCTCACCCAAACATATCGAGTTGAGTTCTTACTTTGCTATCGTTTGATGTTTGCCATCAGGAATCGCAAACAGAACAATGGGCTTTGAAGGTTGAAAGTTAGGGGCATCACATCGGTAATACCCTTTCATCTCCAGTTGTATTATTTCCTCACGCTTCAAATTGCGCATATCGGATATTTCATTGTGAGATTTGCTCGTTTATAGATATTTCTATCGAACAAAGTGAACGCATGGAAAATAAATATTCTTTCATCTCATGTAGTAACAGTAATGCTTACTCTTTGTCTGTGTCTTGCTACTTCACCATTCTCTTTTTCTTGGTGTTTCTTTTCTCTAATTAATCGAAGTATTGTTAATGTTATTTAGTGACTATTGTGATCATTGGCATCATAAATACTCTTCTACGTAGATTTGGCACATGCTTTAAAGAGAGTTGAGTTGGTTCGATCGGTTACTTTTTAGGTACTAGGAACAAGTAATTAAGTTTTAGCTTTTCAGTATATACCAATGTAAGAACTAAGAGCATATACAGATATACTGGAGTAGACTGGATATGCACATAGTTGCATTTGTATGGAAGGGTTTGAAATCCATGATATCCGTCATACAAACTGCTGGTTGTTTGGATTGATTCATTTTGTGTTTGGTTTGAAATTTGTCATCCTCATGTTGAACTAACTTACATTCAAACTAATTAATGATTTGATATTTAATTATTTTTAAATTTTACTCACGCCAAGTATAGAAGTATGTACCTGTACTTTCTACAAAACAAAAATGAAGTTCCAGCGGTGAGGTTTCGTCAATGACTTCAATTGTGGCCAAAGGGTTCAAATGGTAAGCTTTGGGGTGAAACTTAATAAACTTGAAATGGTTTAATTTGCATCGATGTTATTGACAGAACATTTCTTTTATGTCAATGTACAATGAATCAAGTAAGAAGTAACATAACAAATTATGACATAACCAAATTTGTACTACATACAAGAATAGATCCAGGTAACCAAAAGAAATCTAAAGACATAATTTAGATATAAAGAAAGAAAGATTTGTATAAACATAATAAGGGCCTATTTGACTAAGTTTATTTCTAACATCTTATAAGTTGTTTCAATAGCTTATACAATATAACTTTTAAGTAGCTTATAACTTTTACTAGTAAGACTTATAAGTTCTTTGATAGTTTGCGAAATCTATATTTTTAATTTTAATTTTAGAGCTAAAATTTATATGTTTTTGAAAGAGGAGAGAGAGGAGAAAGTGAGGGAGGAGGTAGAGGGGGGATGACAAGGAGAGAGAAAGATGGAGACCTAGAGAGGGGTCAAGGTGAGAGAGACATGAGAGAAAAAGAAGAGAGAGGGGTGAGAGAGAGATACGAGAGGGCGTGAGGAGAGAGAGAAAATGAGACAAACGTAAGGTGCTTTTGTGGGTAATCTGAGATGTAATTTAGAGATGTTTGAAAGGGATAGTTGGAAAGGGTAGAATAACTATATTTCCTTTTGTGGTATGAGAAATCTAATAAACATCCAATTTTTAGTCTCTAATTACAAAAACCACACTGTTTCTTCATTCATACAGGAAGAATCGGCTGCTGTTGCCCCACGATGTTTCCGAAAGCCGTCCATATATTATTCTCCGAACATCATCATCATCTGCAACGAGTTCCTGATACAACCAGCACAGAAACTCAGTCGCAGACAGCAATCCAAAAACAGCGAAAACTAAAGGGCTCAAAGAATCGGGCAACAGAACAGACACAAGAGATGCAACCGCCGCGTTTCCAATTGAGAGCAAGCAATGATCCGCGATAATGGCAAAATGACGGCGCAGAGGATATCGCAAGAGAGCTATGTAGGCCACGTTAGAAGACGAGAGTGGTGGAAACGGCGAGACACATTGTTTTGGGGTGGGTGGAGAAGGGGTCGGTTATCTTGAGCTGAAGAAAGTTGATGAGTATTGGAATTATTAAGGCGATGGTTCGATTGAAAGAAGTAATGAATCGAATTTGAGTCAAATGGAAAATGGAGGTTCTGAAAGCGGATAAAGATGCGTTGAATTGTCCGGAAAAAGCGGCAAGAATGTGATTAAAGTGGAATTGCATCCAAAGAATGAATGAAGACTGGGTGTTTCTTGCGTTTTCTGGCATTGAATTGAACTATATATGATAGACTATAGTTGTGGAGGGGTATATATAGAGCGGAAAACACAGTGAAATGAAGTTAATAGTATTTGGCGCCGACCCCTGTTAATGTCTACGTAGGAGTGTTGGGGGTGAAATTCTATAAATTGATTGTTGTGTTTGATACTTTGATTTTCGTGAAATGCGCGGGGGTGGATGAAGTTTATATTTTAATTAGTAAATATGTTTTTTTTTTCGGTTTTTGATGGTAAAATAAATGACTCGAGCTGATTAAGTTGCCGATGGGTACAAGCAAATTTTTTTCTTACTACTCAATACAAAGATTTTATCGGTGTTCCCATTTTACCCTTAATTTCCTTCAATATTCCAACCTTTTACAAGGAGTATATCTCATTTATAAAAAAAAATCAACTAATACCTATTCTCTTATAAATTAATATTAATACCTTTTAGTATTAAAAAGTAATACTCCCTTCATCCCACTGTAATTTTCTTGCTTTTCTTTTATAGACGTCCCACTATAACTTTCTCATTCCATAAATAGAAAAAGTAACACTTCACCACCATATATTTTTATTTTCAATAAAGTAAAAAAGTCCACCATTTAATATACTACTCTTCACTTTTCATTCAAAAAAAAATAAAAAGGTCCACCAACTAAAATTTTAATATTATTTTTTAAACTATTGAACCAAAAAAAATGAGACAATTATAATAGGACGGGAGAGTACTATACAAATACTATAAATATAATAAGTTAGAATAGTTTAGTTAAGAATTTGTATTTTCCAGACTTTTCTCTCTGTTGTAAACACTCTCTCAAACAGTTCCAATACAATGATTTTTTCTTCTTCAATTCTTGTTCATTAAACATTCATATGACATCAGTTTACAAATTCTATTGAATTTTTAGGCTCGTCAATTGATTTTTCGATTGATTTTATTCGATTGTTTATGGGGAATTTCGACTTCATTTCAAATCGATTCTTTGTTCAGCTGATTTCTTGATCGATTTCTTGGATTTCAATCAATTTATTTTGAGTTCAATACTCATTCTTTAAATCGCGTTATTCGCGATTTTTCTTTGCTCGTGTCTTTCACGTTTCCCCCAAAAATTTGGTGACTAATGGTGTTTAATGGAGCTTCCCAGAATACCTCTTCATCTGAATAATAATCCTGCAATCTCAATTGTTCTTGAACCATTGGATGTGTCGAACTTTATCTCACAGAGTCATGCTGTGAAGTGTGCCCTCAGCATCAAGAATAATGCTCTCTTGATAGATGATGATATAGTTGTTTAGGCTACGTAAGGTCTAATGATCTGGCCTTAATGTGGGATTCTCAATTCCATTAAGCTAGACATCAAGAAAATTCTTGAGTATTTCACCTCTGCGATAGATATGTGGGATGAACTACATTTGAGGTATACTCAATCTGAACACTAGGGTTTATGAGTTAGAAAAAAGCGTTGAGTGCTATTTCTAAGGGAAACCAATCGTTAGTGTCCTATTATAACATGTTTTAGTCTCTATGGGATGAGTATTTGTGTTTTAGGTCAACTTTAAAATGTAATTGTGGAGGCATCGGCAGACGCAAGGTAGGGCAATTTCCCCACCTCAATTTTCATTGTGAAATACCGTGTATACCCCTCAAAAATTTTCAAGTGTTATAAATACTTTTAATATTATGAGAAAATAGAGAATTACCTACAAAAAATTTCAACATGTATGAAATTTTCAACGAAAATAATTTCGTCCTTAAATAGTAAGGATTGACTACGACTTGCCTATCATTTTTTTTAATCATATAGACATTTTCAATCCTCAAATTAGAAAATTACTCCAAATTACGTACAAATCTAATTACCTAGGAAAATTACAAATGTGTAGTCAATTTGCTCATAGATAATTTGTTTGCCTTTAAGAATTCCTAGGAAATATGTTTGCCTACTAAAATATTAAAAATCCGTACGCAGTTCGTAGGATATTTAAGGGCGGATTTTTGTTGGAAAATTCCTTAGTTATATTAGAAAAGTCAATTCTCTTCTTTTAGTATAAAAAATAAATACGGTGATGAATGAATGAATAATAATTTAACATAACATCGTGATCAATTATAATTTAAATTATTAATTAATTATAAATTACATTACTTTTATTTTATATTTTTTTAGTCGATTTTTTTTTTTTGCCCCGAGTGAATTACATTTCCGCGTCCGCAGTGGAGCTATGATGAACTGTACTTGTGAATTACCCCATTTGGTTGCTAAAACCCAGGAAAATGATGCAATAGTTAAGTTTCTTATATGATTAGATGAATCCTATTCTGCTATTAGATCTTAAATTCTAATGCAATCCAGTTCTCTTTCTCTTGCCAAGATTTATTCATTACTGCTTCAGGAAGAATCTCAAAGAGCTTTAAGGCGTGATTCTGTTAATCAGTCTGAGATTAATAGATATGTTGGCAAGAAATGCTAAATTCTACAAGGACAAGAAGAAAACTATTAAGTGCTCACATTGTGATACAACTGGTCATTCTGTAGATAAGTGTTTTCAGTTGATAGGGTATCCCCTGGTTGGAAGGGTCCTAGAGGTCCTAGGAAACCTGATAGTTATGCTTCTAATGTAAACAATGTTCTAGCTAAAACTCATAAAACAAAGGACAATGTTTATGTGGATTCAAATCCTTTGATCACTTAAGAGATGTTTGAATAATTCTTGAGTTATGTAAAGATGCATAAGGGGCCTGAATCTGTTCATACTACTGCTTGAGCCTTTGCTGAAGGAAACATTCAAGGGCCCTGTTCAGTGAGCAGGTATTCATACTTGTCTCAGTACTGTTTATAGTACTTTTACTTGAATTTTAGACATTGGTGCAATTGATCACATGGTGAACATTTTAGACTTGTTTACTTCAACACCAGAACCTTTTAATATTAATAAGATAAAGCTTCCTAATAATTCGTTTACTATTGCTACTTATATAGGGAATATAAAGCTTAATCATGTATTAACTTTGTATAATGTTTTATAAGTCCCTGATTTTTCTTTTAGTTTATTATCTATTTCACACCTAACAAGATACTCTAATTGTACTGTTAGCTTTTTGGCCTCACATTGTGTTTTGTAGGATAATACAATCCAGAAAGTGATTGGTTCTGCTGAACAAAGTGGAGGGTTATACTACCTAAGAGTATCTGCACCTGTAAAATCTGTTAATTCTGCTCTTAGTAATTGTGATTCTGCTTTATGACATACTAGATTATGACATATCACATATCAAGCCCTTAAGTGTAACTAGTAATAACATATTGACACTTTTTGATATGCACATATCTTGCTGTTTTTGCAACTATGTGTTTCCATCTGAATGTTGTGTACGTGTTTTAGACTTTTAGTGTATATAAAAGACAAATGTACAAGTTCATGATTTAATTTTACGTCGTTAATATTCTTTAAATGCAAGTGGTCAAATGAAGATTTTGTGCATACTTTTATCAATCATAGATATATTTTGTGCAATTAATGAAATGTTGGGGGATTTCGAACATAAAGGAATTTTATGTTTTTTTTTATCCTTTTTTAATTAGCCGGAGGAAATTATAAATACAATTTAAGAAAGACTACAAACAAGATAATGGTTGTACATTTTTTCACTTGCATAAATTCGCGCTTCAATCATTTTTTGAGTTCATAAATTAGAATTTCATAAAGGTTCATAAAGTTCAAATATGTGGATAATCCTTTCTTTCTTAATTTGCTCTTCATGGGAGTCTGAGACATTGAAACTAGATCATTTAATACTTTATAAAAAATAGTATGCTTTAATTAGGCGTTGAGGTCAATTTGAGTTTTTGTCTTCTAAGTAATATATAACTTGTCACCTACATATCTTAAATTCGATCTCATTTATAATGTTGTAATTATCATTTCTCTTCCAAATTCCAATTGAGACCAATGAGTTCAAAGAGCTCACTTTGGGGTGCAAGTAATCAATACTTGAAAAGGGGGTATATTGAATTACATATATGTATGCCAATATTCTTGACAATTTGACAATTGACATCATACTAGTTTCGACTTTTAAAACATTAAAGAATAAAGATCAATTAAATCTTTGGTGAAATTAATCCAACCTCGACTCAGTAACAGTCAGTCCAATTGGCCTGATAAGACTCATTAATTTTAATATAAATGAAGTAACACAGCAAAATAGGGTTAATGGCATGAAAACCCCTTTTGGTTTGAAAATAGGGACATATCCATAATTTTGTCCCAAATGGAAGTAAAATTTTCCAAAAAGTGCGGCGCCGCCGACGACAGGACGTTTCGCCACGGTGGAAGAAACACAGGCCAAATCGACCCAAGAACCGACCTCAAATTGGATAGAATCAAGCAGCGCTGGAAAACCCAGAGAAACGCCAATAGATCGCACGTGAAAGAATTTCATCTCATCTAAAAGTTTGAACTTATAGAGAGGCGTGGAATTAATTCGTTTATTTAATTTCTTTAACACCATCTAATCAACTCATGGATTAGGGATTGTATCTTTTTGCAACTGGGACCAATTTTTTGTTGTTACTGATCATTTATCCAAAATTCATTCGTCCCTTCAAAAAGCACGTTGACTGATCATCTGTATCATTTATGTTCATGGAGTAACGGCTTGGGTAATAACTCTCTACACTTTGTGGCAAATGGTAGAGATGCATGAAATGGTACAGGGGAAGCGTTTCGACAGATCCCATGAGTTATAAGGTACAACCTTTGTATCTTCGGGATATCCGCTTGCTGTATTAGCCTCCAACCGTGCTGCAAGAATGTCGACTCCAGGCGCAGTAACATCAGGCTGGAGATTTTAAAAAAAATTCACAAGTCATAGAAATCAAGAGTTAAATTACTAAAACCTCAAATCATGGTTAGCTTTTCCACACCTTCATAATGTCTCTAGTAATCGGATTTGGACCCCTTGAAGAAAACAATATGTAAAATTATATCACTTTTCTATGTGACAATGTGACTAATAGTAGAAGTAGGCGGACATATGAACCATTTCACTTTTTTTTTTTTTTTTACAATATATATTATTTTTTTTATTATTGAAATCACCAAATTTTCTGTTTCTGTAAAGAAACCTGGCTACTCTACCTTGACCAAGACACCTGAGTTAGTTCTCCTTCACCTGTACAACACGAAGCCCAATAGCAACTGACGAAGTCACCTAATTAAGTTAGTTTTCCTTTAACATATAAGGTTGTACAACTATTTTATATATATAAACAACAAAAATTTTATTTCTCATTTAAATTGGACATTTTATTTCTCATGAAATTGGACATTTTGTTTCTTCTTCAAAATTTATCTTCCCCTCCTTTCACAAACACAACACGCCTCCTTTTCGCCTTTATTGTAACCTCGTTAGCATCTAAGGAAATAATTTAGTTCTTGTGTAAATTCTCAGTTATAATTTTATTTAGTTAGACTCTTGAGTTAATTTGGTAATATTTAGTGATAAATTATGACTTGAAATATTTTTATGTATGTAACATATATATGAAATTGATGGCGCAATTAGTTAGATTACTTCGATAATGATTTTATGGATTACTTTTAAAAAATAAGACTTGTTGGGCTCAATTGTAACTTATAATTGTAATTTTATTTGAATTCTATAAAATATGCTCTTCCTGTCAATCAAAATTGTGTTCATTTCATTTTGACATGTTGTACGGGAAGGTAAATTAAGTCCTTTTATCAATAACATAATTGATTGTGAGTAAAATATAATGATAACTTGAGTAATTAAGTGATTGTTGGACGACGAAGATAAAAAAAATTGTTTCGATAAACGTACTTAATTTACCTTTCCGTACAACATGTCAAAATGAAATGAACACAGTCTTGGTGGACGGAGGGAGTATTATATATGAGTAACACTCCTGTAAACCAGGTCTATATATGAACTATATCACTGTTGTGCACAAAATCTATCACTGTTATGCACAAAAACACAAAAACTATCACTATTTAAAAAATATTTTAAAAAATATTTTATCTTTCAAACAGTGGTAGTTTTTGTACAAAACCGTGATAGCATTTGTGTATAAGAATGACTATTTTTTTACATAACAATGATATTATAAAAATAGAGTTCACTCTGAACTTAAGTCCACACAAGTTTTTATCATTATATACATATTTAAGCTAATTGTACGCATTTTAAATATATAACAATGATGATATACTTTTTATATTTTCTATCAATAGTACCCCCAGTTTTGAAATCCTAGGTCTGGCAATGGTAGCTAGTAATCGTACACAATTATTAATATGGAAAAATAGTTGCACGGTTCAGTATAAACAAATTGCATATTTCAATATAACAAGTTACATGTTTTTAAAATACACTATGAGTGCACGGTGCACCTGAATGCACATGTGACCCACTCATGTGAATATTATATAGTTCTAAAGTCCATATTTTTAATTGTGTCTACATTTAATTAAGATTACAAATGACACGTCCACTTTAGAGTAATTAAGAATCTGCGCTGGCATGGAGTGTCGCCGCACATAAAAGTACAACTGTACAAGTATCAACTCACTGTTAGGATTTTAAACAAGCAATTATGGAGAAAATAATGGAACAACAAATTTAGGAACAAACAATTTGGTTACCCAGTTCGTCAGACTGACTATATCTGGGGGCACTACCAAGCCATAAGAGATCTATTAGTTTTCTTGTATGACCATACAAGATATTGCAAGATACAATGGGGGAGTCAGGGGGTTATTTATACAAAAACCTAGGTTTTGGCCCATCCTGGCCGAAACCCTAAAAGAGCATTGAAACTGGGCCAAAACCCTAAGTCACAGATAGTTTTGAACTTCGACCTCAGCCCTTGGTCGAGCGGTTCTGGTCGATCAGCACCCTTGCTCGAGCGCCTTTTCACCGCTGCATAGGGGGGGCGCTCGACCGAGCACACCCGCTAGACCTCGAGCACTAGTCGAGCGCCTCCCGCGCCCTGCATCCCGTTTCACTCAGGCTCCATAACCCAACAATCTCCAACCTAGAGATCGAACACGAGATCGACATCGAGCAGTGGGCGACGACTCAACCAGTCGAACGTCTTGTCCTCCCTGGACTCATTCCGTAACTCAGACTCCAACAATCCCAACAATCTCCCACCTGGAGACTGACTCCAAAACGTAACTCGTCTTCCCATTCTCTCATCGGCAGTTAACCACACACTTCGAGCAATGTCCCTCAACGTTCGACTTCGAACCACACTTGATCCAAGCAACGTCCCACAACGTCCTTCTCGAATCAACAGAATTCACGCCCATAAGACCGCAACTCGACCTCACGCCCACACATATCAATTTGATCCAAGCAACGCTCCTCAACGTCCATCACCGATCCCACATGATCGAGCAACGTCCCACAACGCCCATCTTAGATCCTCATTGATTTCCGACCACGATCCTGAATACACCCCTCAATGATCCTCTCGGATTCACACAAGAATCGAGCACCATTCCGCAATGTCCTTCCAGATCAAGATCGATCCGACTAAAGCATAACCCAAGCACGTCTCATCCCGCACCCAGATTCAATGCTCTTCGTCCACCAATTCCCGCACGATCTCAGGCACGTGTCAACGCCCATCTTGATCTTGCATGAACCAACCTCGACATAAATGATCTCTGTGCACGGTCAACGCCCATCTTGATCTCAGATCCAACTTGATACAACGATCTCAAACCCACGTGTCAACGCCCATCTTGATCTTCAGATCCAACCCGATACAATGATCTCAAACCAAGTGTCAACGCCCATCCAACCCCGACATAACGATCTCAAATGCACGTGTCAACGCCCATCTTGATCTTGCATCCAACCTGATACAACGATCTCAGCCACGTGTCAACGCCCATCTTGATCTTGCATCCAACCTGATACAACGATCTCAGCCACGTGTCAACGACCTTCTTGATCTTGCAAGAACCAACCACCTACTCCAAGCAACGTCCCATACTCATGAGCGACCCTACGAACCCGCTTTCGACACAGGGGGGCTTTGGTCGAGCGGTTCTGCTCGACCAACCAGCTTGCTCGAGTGCCTTGTGCGTTCTCAGACGTTCAGTGGTTGTGCCCGGCCGCATACCGAACGAAGCCAAATCAGAAATCCGTTCCATCAAACTTCTCAACAGGTGACCTCCCTTCAGCCATCATAATTGCTCTCAGCAGATCCCTCTAACCTGATGCTCTTGATACCAGTTGTTAGGATTTTAAGCAAGCAATTATAGAGAAAATAATGGAACAACGAATTTAGGAACAAACAATTTGGTTACCCAGTTCGTCAGACTGACTACATCTGGGGGCACTACCAAGCCAGAAGAGATCTATTAGTTTTCTTGTATGACCATACAAGATAGTTTTCTTGTATGGGGGAGTCAGGGGGTTATTTATACAAAAACCTAGATTTTGGCCCATCCTGGCCGAAACCCTAAAAGAGCATTGAAACTGGGCCAAAACCCTAAGCCGCGTACAGGCCTAGGAACCGCTCGACCTCAACCCTTGGTCGAGCGGTTATGCTCGATCAGCACCCTTGCTCGAGCGCCTTCTCACCGCTTCATAGGGAGGGCGCTCGACCGAGCACACCTGCTCGACCTCGAGCACTGGTCGAGCTCCTCCCGCACCCTGCATCCCGTTTCACTCAGGCTCCATAACCCAACACTCACACCATCCAAATAAAAACAAAAGGTCACTATTCAAGCATCAACCTTAATAACTGTCGAAGTATCAACCCAAGAGTTCATATAGTCAAATTCAAGACTGTTTTAAACGTGCGCACACGCAAAAAAAGAAAAAAAAAAGATCTATAATAGAAGAATCACATTTGTACTATATATATTTAAGATAATAGTCTAAAACTCATATGAAACGGTCTCATGCATGAGACGAGTTACAAACTAGCACAAATCACACCTATTCTTCCCAAAATGTTAAAGCTTTAATGCCGAACTTATATCCCGTCTCACAGTGAGACGGTCTCATGCAAGTGTGCCTCGAAATAAATTACAAAATACTACAATTAAAAGTCTCGAAAGTAATACACTATTAATCGAACATGCATTTTTTGAATCTAATATCAAAAAACCTCTGTTTATTCATCCATACAGGGAGAATCGGCTGTGTTTGCCCAGTAAAGTTGCCGAAAGCCATCGTTATATTGTACAAGAACTCGTAAACGCGTTACCAACTGAGAGCAAGCAATGATCGGCTATCGTGGCCAAACGGTGGCGCAGAGGGAAGCGGAGGAGCGTCGTGTAGAAGATGACGGTGTTGGAAACGGAGATGTGCATTGTTCTGGGGTGGGTTGAGAATGGGTTGTTGTTCTTGATCTGAAGAAGGTTGGTGAGTATCGAAATAATCGAGGCGATGGTTTGATTGAAAGAGTTGATGAATCTCATTCGGATTAAATGATCGTGTGATGTGCACCTGTTTTGTAACTAATACTTTATAGTAAAACAACTAATACCTTTAGTGAAACATGTTATACCTTTTGTTCAAACAACTAATACCTTTCAATGAAAGAACAAATACCTTTTATTGAAACAACTAATACCTTTTAATCAAACAATTAGAACTTTTTTTGAAACTAATACCTTTTATTAAAGCAACTAATACCTTTTGTTGAAATCACTAATACTTTTTATTGAAACAACTACCCTTTGTTGAAACCACAAATAGCTTTTTGAATGAAACAACTAATACATTTTTATTGAAACAACTAATACCTTTTATTTAAAAAACTAATACTTTATGGTGAAACAAGTAAGACTATTCAAAATACACATAAAATGTGAACCAGTTGCACGGTAAAACTGGTGTACACAATCTTTGCCGGATTAAAATATATTGTTTAGGTTCTGAAAGTGGATAGAGATACGTCGAATTGTCTGGAAAATGCAACAAGAAACGAAGGTAGGATTTTTAAGAAAGTGGGGAATTAAATCGAATGAACAAATAAAAATAGGATGTTTGTTGGATTTTCTGGCATTGAAAATTTGATTTGAGCAGTTGCAAAAATGCAGAGAAGGAAAAGATATCTGTGGTGCTCCTGTTTCTCAAGTTGTGGTTTATTTATATAGGTGAGTGTGAGAGAGAAGACAAAAATAGAATTTTCCATGTTCTGTAGTGTAAAGATGACGCAGGTTTAAGAGAAGCTTTACCCCCCACCCCCCACAAAAAAAAAGGGTCTAATAAGAGAAAGTCCAAGAATTCAAAGGGGTTTTAAGTCTAATTTTGTGATGTTGGAATAGGAGTTGTGTTTGCGGCATTCAGTTTCACACAGAGTAGAAAATAGCTAGAGAATGAAATGTAGAAATAAAATAATCAAAGATAATTTATATTTTATATAGACTGATTCTACAAAGCATGTATTTGATATGTGGAATCTTATTACAAATCTCTATTTAAATGACTTCATTCCAAGTTTCAAGAGGTTAAACTTTACGGTGAGATTAATTTTATTTTTATATATAATCAAAAATTATTTTACAATGTTGCTGAAGAGTATGACTCTTGAAAAATATTGCACCATAATAATATGTACAATACAATATATTTTAGGCAATTTTATTGAAAACTCACGGGTTTGGGCGCGGGTCGGACGAGTTTGTGCAATACAACATAGTTTTTGTGTTTTAGTCACCTTTCAATGACTCCCTTAATTATGTGCGAGGACCTCTAACTCTTTCTATTTCTAGACTAGAAGGTCGGAAAGAAGCTTAAAAGAATATTAAGCTTTTCAACAAAAAATCTTAATGTCGTCGTCGAATATTTAAGCATAGAACTTGAAATTTGGATCAGGTGTTTTATAGCACCTTGTTGTGCAGTAAACTCATATGAGTCTATTGCACCATGTTGTGTTGTGCAACACAATTCTACTAAAAATACATTATAAACTCCATAGCATCGCGTTGTGTTGTGTTGTATAACACAATTCAAATAAAAATACAACTATAAATTCACATGAATTTATTGAACAACACGATAGTGTACAAATTTAAATTCTTAAAACATATACGGTAACTAGTAATGCTCTCAAGGCCCACAGAATAGTAGAAAAGTTTAATTATATCGTTTACAACAATTATTCATTAAGTTAATTTGATGTGGGCAGAGAAGGATCCACCCTCTCCACCATGGGGGCACGTGCCCCCATAATTTTTTTTTTTACTATTATATCTATATTATTTTAGTATTATAATCTTTTAAAAAGTATACTTACGTGATACGAATCATAATTTGAGCATTGACACTTTGACATATTAAAAATGATGAGTATTAATTTGTGTTAGGTTGTATTCATCTCATGTATAAAATCGTTACGAATTTTTATCTTTTAGTATATATATAAAAATCCATATATCTCAATTGTAATAGATTTGAGAGAACTTTTTAATGTATTTTATACACAAAAACTTATATGCAATATTGCACAGTGTGATTTATGTGCAATTAGTCCAAATAGGAGATATATTTATTTTTCGCGGGTCAGGCCCAAGGCCATTTCAGATCCTGCGCGCTGCCCGTTTTCTTATTCCTTGTGATTTTAGGGTTCTTCTTCGCGTTCTTCTTCCTCGCGATTTTCAGATTTTACAGTGGTGCAATTTTAGGTTTTTACTTCTCTTCTTTTGTTCTTTCTTTTCTGTTCTTTCTTTTCCTTATTCAAATTCTTCCATATTCTTCTCTCTTTTTTTCAGTTTTCTCATCCTGGCAAATTTACAGGTCATTCCTTTCGTTTTCCTCTTGATTTTTTGGGTGCAATTTTTCAGATGTTTCTGCACTCTTTTCACGCTGTTCTGTAAATCTGTAATTTTGGACTGAGGAATTTTTTCGCGTTTGTACTGGTTTTTGTTCATGTAGTAACACTCTTTTTGTTCATGTAGTAACACATCAAGTTGTTCTTTAAATCTGTAATTTTGGACTGAGAATTTCTTTTCGTGATGGTACTGGTTTTGTTCATGTGAAACATGTTTTTCTTCATAGAGTAACACGTGTTTTTTTAGTAATATGTAACACTGTTCACATATCGTCGTAATACTATGTGAAAACCCATGTAGTAACACATGAACAATACTGTGTTACCTCATGACTCATGTTACCTTATGAGTATTTATGTGTTACGATATGTTTTAATATGTGTTACATAAGTTATGAAGTTTTTTTTCAATATAACAATATAGTAACACTTATACATACATGTAATAACACACAAAAACTAGAAAAAAAATATTTTAAAAAATGATGTGCTTAATAAGGATCGAACCTGCAACTAAACACATTAACAGCAGACCTAAACCACTGGGCTACAACACATATTTAATAACGATATCCTTTTATAAATACATATGCGCCCGCCCAACAACCCACAACCCATGCTACCCCTGCTAGACCCGCCAGCGCCTGCACCCGACCCGACCCGCCCCCGACTGACCAGCCCTGACCCGTGAATTTTAATTCATTTTGCCTTAATTATGATATATTGCACATAACACTAGTGTGCAATATTTCACACAAAATCTTCTCTATTTTATAATAGTATTTACCGTGCCCCATCATGATAAATTTTTGGATCCGTCCCTGGATGTGGGTTCGCTAATAGTCATTGTGCTGAGTATTTTTTAATTTGGATTTTACGCTTAATTTTCATTAATTCGAAGTTATGGAACTTATTTATTGATTTTTTAACAAGTATACAATTTTATTAGAAAATTAGAAAAAGGTTTAGCCGACATATAGAGGACCCCAGTACGATCTTTTATAACTTGTGATTTTTAAGGTTCAAGCAACGGGGCTCCCAAATGTTGTAAGGAGTGTTCTTAGACTCCATTTGGATGACTGAATTTGAAAATTAATAGATTTTACACATAAATTATATTTTTTAATGAATTTACAAATATTTAAATTTGAAAGTTTAGGAAAAAAAGTGAAGGAGGAGAGGAGGAAGGAGTAGAAATGAGGGGATTTCACAAATGATTAGGTTTTTGATGAAGATTTAAAATCCCTTCATTATAAACTAGACTTTCAAATCTAAGTATTTGTAAATCCATTAAAGAGTGATGATTTGTGTGTGAAATCTATGAATTTCAAATCCATCCATCCAAATGGAGTCTTAAATAATTTAATTTGTTCAATGGAGTGTCACATACACACGTACGTCCCTTTTCAGGAATAATTGTTTGCATTTAAATTTTATTTTATTCTAAAATATGAATTGAACATGATTACAAGTTCACGAGTCATACAAAGGTATATGTGATGGGAATTCAGTCATCTTATAAATGAGACCGTTTATTAAAAATAATTAAAAAAGCGTAGCATTTAAATTAAAACACTACAAGAATATTTTAAAATATAAAAAGTGAAACACTCAAATTTAATATTACTTTCATTCACATTTAAACATTAATTCATTAATTAATTATTGTTGTAACGTATACAATTATGCTCAATTAAATCGGCGCGAAGTTAGTGATGCACGATGTTTCTGTATAACTCAAAATTCCTTTGACGATAATTTTGAAATTCTCCATTTGAGCTTTGGACAAATTGCATTAGTTTTTTTTTTATCGGACAAATGGTGATTCGAACTCATAGTAGCGGACTTGTGTGGATAAAAAAAGGGGTACAACTGTAACCCCAATTTCAAAAATATTTTTCTAGCATTATACATCTATATACAACTCACAAACATAAAACTAGCTTGCCATTGTATTGACTTGGTCACTAGATGCACCCGCCCACCCGCGGCAAGCTTTCTATTTAAATTTCTTTTCTTTTATTCTTAAATATAATTATTATGTTTTTTTAATGAGTTGATCTCGCAAGAACAAATTTCATAAAATGAAACTGGATTATTTGACCAATTTTATCTATTACAATACATTTTTTTAACTCACTAAACTTAACTTGTATAATCGTATCATACTCTGGATAAGTTCACATACCCATGAATTAAGAGACAGTTTCATAAAATGAAACTTGTTCACCTTAGAATTTGCTTTTTTGTAATTGGTTTATTAATTTAATTTGATTGTATTTATATATAGATTAGAGCTTCTAATAATTTTTTATTACGTATGAAATTGATTGTTTTGAGTTTGTAATTTGATAGTATTTTTGATAGATTAGGTAATTTTCATTGAGAAAATTTTCTTACAAAATTTCAATGATAATGTCATAGATTGCTTATAAAAAATTGAATTTTATTGGACTCAATGATAACTTGTAGTTTTAATTTTATATGCAGATTTAATCTAATTATATGTATTTTATATGAAAAATATTTATATATATGTACAAGAAATTTAAAATTGTTTATCGACTCTACCCCCAGTTTAAAATTCTGGGTCCGCCATTGCGAACTCATGACCTCACAACATATGTAGTGACGCTTTAACCACTCGCATTAACTCGTGCATATTTTCAATGATGAACATTAATGTAGAGGAGGTAGTGTCATCCAACAGATCTAAAATAAGACAAATTCTCATGTACACCATTTGCACAAAATCAATTTAGTGCAATTTAATTTTAGGAGTTCTTTTTCTTAATTTTTTCAATTTTAGTTTTTTTTTGTTTTATTCAATTTTAGTTTTCTTTTAACTTTAGTTTTAGTTTTAGGTTTTTTTTTTCCGACCCGGACCGAAACTCGGCCCGAATGGTTCATGGTTCACTCGACCAAGTGGTTCATGGTTCATCCAGTCCAAATGATTCATATATGATTTAGAGTTCATTGTTTAGGGGTTAGAGTTTAAAGTGCATAATTAATTCAAATTAAAATTAAATTCAATTGTATCAATTTGAATTGGTGCATAAGATGCATGGGAGAGTGACTCCTAAAATAATATATAGACTTTTTGGATTTAGTGTAAAATAGAAAAAATATAAAATGAATGAATGTACATAAAAAAAAAAATACATAAACAATTGTCAACTACCAATCACCGTCAGTTGAAGTCAAGAGGATTTGTGGGCTTACTTAGGCCATCTCCAGTTGATTGGGCTTTATTCAAAGTTTAATTCAAAGACTACTCTATTCTAGAGCCCAACACAAAAAATCTCCAAAGTTAGACAGACTTTTTTGACTAAAATGGAATATTCTATAAAGATTCTTTATTTTTGATTTTTTTTATGTTATTTTTTTTAATGATTGTATGTTTTTATCTAATAGTTATTATGTTATGATGTTTTTTTTTAAATTTTATCTATTTGTAGTAATTTTTAAATTAATTGAGATTTTTTAAAATTATATATAATATCACATAACTTTTTCTAAAATATAATACCACGTAACATTTACTATTACATGAAATTATTACAATTTAAATGTTATATAAAATATACAAAACTAGATTAAAGTATTAAAAAAAAGGAAAACAAAAAAAAAGCGCAAAGAATATTGGTATGTTTATTAATAAGCGCCCCCAAATTTTGAAACAGTAAAAAATTGTAATGTGGCGCAAGGTTAAAGCAAGTCATTTGAGAAAAAAAAAATAAGTTTTTGACGCTTATCACAAGATATATTTTGGAGATGGTCTTAGGCTTTAATTTTGTGAAGACAGTTTATTTTGTCCGACATGTGTGGAGAAAGTTGTCAGTTCCAGCTGGGATGTACTATGTAGGCGGATCTATTTTTTTTTTGTGAGGAAGAGACGAGAAACTACCCCACCCGTGCCGTTGGCCCCTCAGCTGGGCGGGTTGTAAATCGAAGGATGTGCCCAAGTGATAGACACTTGTGGGAGAGAGCCAACATGATTCAATCCTCATGACAAACCCCCATAATATTTCAATGGAGAATTTGTCCCACACGGGGTTCGAACCTGCGTTGCCGGAGGATTTCTCCCCACATCACCACAAGCTTTACCAACTTGGCTATGCCCTTGATGTGGGCGGATCTATTACACGACTTTGATGTGGGTGAAAGTACGTGGCACCTTATGGAGTTTTTTGCACTTATGGTCCCATGAACCACGTCATGTTTTCAATCTAGTCCCACTACTGACAGAACTAGTCCCACAAGAATTTTAATTTGCAAATGTGGTCCCACAATTTACCAAGTTTGCACATTTGGTCCCAAAATTAAACGGCGATTGACGGCATCTCGTTAACCGCAAAACGGACACTGTTAAACGTATAATTAATATGTGTTAAACATTAATCTATCTTAACAAATTAATTGAGTTTTTTGCACTTTTTATCACATGAATCACGCCATGTTTTCAATTTAGTCCCACCACTGACAGAACTAGTCCCACAAGAATTTTAATTTGCAAATGTGGTCCCACAATTTACCAAGTTTGCACATTTGGTGCCAAAATTAAATGGCTCTTGATGGCATCTTGTTAACCGTGAAACGGACACTGTCAAACGTATAATTAATACTCCCTCCGTCCTAATTTTTAAGAAACTCTTTCCATTTTTTTGTCTCAATCTTTAAAGAACTTCTTAAAATGGATATACACACTTTATCACTTTATCACATAAAATACTACTCCCTATGTCCTAACTTTGATTGTCCACTTTTCGTAAATAGCCGTCCTAATTTTGTTTGGTCATTCCTAAAGGAAATAAAGCAACTTTCAATTCTATTTAATATTATTATTCCCTCCACCAAATCCATTTTACACCATTTAATACTATTATTTTCCTCCACCAAATGCACTTTACACTATTTAATATTATTATCTCCTACTTTTTCTTAATCTCCGTGTCTACAATATTTAGCTATGTTTTAAAATACGGGTCCGACCGGCCGGTCGGACCGGCCGGACCGGACGGTCGGTCGGACCGAGAGATACGCCATGGGCGGCTCAATAGGGGTGCCCGTAACTACTATTAAACCGCCCGACAAAACCAAAAAACGGGTGGAAAATCGAGAACCGGGTGAACCGCCGGATTTCATAAAAAAACAAGAAAAAAAAAACCCCTCGGAGACGCGGTCGCCGAATAATACATGGGCATCCCACGCTCACCGCCCGAAAAAAAAGACGACGCCCGGCATGTGCGCGCCGCACCTCTCGCTCTGCCGCCAGGTTGCCCGGGCATCATTCTCTCATTTTCTTTGTGGAGAAAGAAGATAGAGAAAGAAAAAGATGAGGAAAGACGGTATGTCATGGACACGGGATGGGAGAATCACATACCCATGATGAGGATTTGGTAAGATTTGTGAATATGAAGATTGAGAGAAAAACCTCGTTTTATTTGGGAAGACTTGATTTTCCCACCAATTTTTATTAAATTTGAATTCAATGGGACTAAAAGTGAAAGTATATTGGCCTAAAAAAAACGTGATTAAATTTAAAATTGGCGCCAAAGAAATGGAGGGAAGAATTTTGGGTTTTTGGAACCTATGAGACCATATGTGCAAGTGGGTCCAGGTAAGTTAATTGGTTAATTTTGTGTTAATTATGTTTCATAACTTATGGGACTAAAAATGCAAGTGGTTAAAAGGTGGTTAAGCCTTAATTGCGAATTAATTATGTCCCATAACTTATGAGACCACATTTGCAAGTCGATTTAACAGTTTCCGTCACGGTGGGACCACATTTGCAAATTAAAATTCTTATGGGACTAGTTCTGTCAGTAGTGGGACTAGATTGAAAACATGGCGTGGTTCATGGGACCAAAAGTGCAAAAAACTCGCGCCTTATGTATTTAATTTTTTACAAATTCTTGTGTGCATCATTTACATTAATTTTGAATTGATGCAATTGCATTTCAATTCAGTTTTTTTTTAAATATATATATTTTTTAAAATTCTTTTACTAGTTCCGTTTTTTTTTACCGGCCCGACTTGAACCCGACATGAGTGGTTCATGGTTCAACCGGCCCGAATAATTCATGATTTAGGGTTCATGATTTAGTGTTTATGGTGTAGATTGTTCATCCAAATTAAAATTGATTTCAATTACACTAATTGCATCTTGTGCAATTGGTGCACACAAGTGTTACTCTTAATTTAATTTAATTTAACAAGTGTCCGCTTGGTTAGGATAATGAAAGAGGGTAGTAAAATTACTTCTATTAATGATGTTTGATAATTATAATAAACAAATAATTAAAATAGAAGTAAACAATTGATTACACTCACTCACTCAACTTACCTCACATAATACTCATTGTTTATGTTCTAATTAAGAAATAATAATGCAATCAATAACCATTGGTGATTGATCTCCGAGGATAATATTATCCATAGCTTAGTTTAACTTTTTTATGATCAAATAATTATGAGACTCCACTTATGAATATATCAAACACGACCCATATTAGATCAACAAGGTTCTAGACCAAATGAAATGACAAAAATGGGATCATAAAAAAAAAAGTAAAAAAAAAAAAAATCTACAAATATTATCAAGACAATAAATTAGAGAGAGAATCCAAACTCAATCTCTGATTGGACAGAATGAGCATATGTAGGCCACATACATCCTTAATCCACACCACCTTATCCTGAAAAGTAACAAAAACATGAAATCCTCCAACTTTAATTTCACATTCAAGAAAATCGAATCCCAACTCTGCAAATGGCTCTCCAAGCTGCTTCTTTGGTTTCATCAACTCTTTCCATTCCAAAAGTGGTATCTTTTCTGCAGATTTCTTTAGTTGATTAAATTCAAGAACCATTTTTTACTTTCTTTATCCAGGTTTTGATTTTGATTTTGTTTGCAATGTTGTTAGAACAAGGGGATTGCAGTGAAAGAGAGTTCCCTGTTTGGAGCTGCATTGCCAGCAAGTTTTTTTAAAGCTGATTTCAGCACATGTTTTAACCAGGTAATGCATGAATGTTTTATGTTTTCTTGAATTCCATTTCGAAATTAGTCAATTAGTGTATTTTATGTATCTTTTGATGGTGGACATTAAAGCTGTGTATCTCGTTTAATGTAGCATCTGTATAAAAGTATATTGTGGGGTTTTTGTGTTTTGTGTTTTTTCTATAAATGAAGATGAATAGGTGTAGTGAATGATGCATATAGTTTCTTGTATACAATAAATTTTGTTAATTTTAATGAATTATTGGAATAACTAATGCCACACCAAAATATGAAAATCAATCACGTAATGACGCATGAATAAAAAAGTAAGAAATAGTCATATCCATTTTGGCCTATTTGATTACCTGTTGTAGCCTATAGCAGGTAATAGGACTCAAAATAAAATTTGTACAATTTAATGAACAAAAAGTTAAAAATCGAAACGGAATATATCATTTTAAAAAAGGGATGGACTTAATTACTGGCACGAAGAAAACATAATCCCTTTATTTTAAAAATTATTTCCTCGTAATTTTTAAATTTAAAAATAACGTTTATTATATTAGTTTGTGAGACCATTGATAAATTGTGTATCATCAAATTCTCACCGCTCATTTTTTGACACTTTTGATATGTACATGTTTTGCTGATTTTGCATCTATGTACTTCCATATGAGGAGTTTGAATCACAAATTGTCTCGTAATTTTGGCCTCAAATAGATTTAGTCTTATAAGTTTTTTTGTAATCGATTTAGTTCTAATAATTTTGACAATTTCTAATTTTAGTCTCAAATCGGATGGAACAACGTCATTTTGCCGTTTTAATTTGAGGCTTTTCAGCGGATGTTGTGTACATATATATATATTTTTTTATATAGAGGACAAATGTATAAGTTCACGCTTTAATTTTACGTCGTTAATATTATTTGAATGCAAGTTGTCAATGAAGATTTTGTGCATACTTTTATCAAATATAGAAATATTTTGTTACTTGATGAAATGTTGGTGAATTTTGTGAGCGCACATTATTCAAACATAAAGGAGTTTTATGTTTTTTTACCCTTTTTATATCTAGCAGGAGGAAATTATAAAATACAGTTTATGAAAGACAACAAACAAGACAATGCTTGTACTTTTCTTTTTTTTTTACCTGTATATATTCCTTTATTTATTTACTCTTCATGGGAGTCTGGGACATTGAAACTAGGTCAATATATCACATTTAATACTTTTATCACAGATATATTTTCAATTAGTGGCATTGAGGTCAATTTGAGTAATACCTTGTCACCTACATATCTTATATTCGTTCTCATTTATAATGTTGTAATTATCATTTCTCTTCCAATTGGGACCAAAGAGCTCACTTTGGGGTGCACGTAATCAATAATTGAAAAGGAGGGGTAATTGAAGTACATGTATGTATGCCAATATTCTTTAACAATTTGACACCATAGTAGTTTCAACTTTAAAAACACAGATGAATAAAGTCAATTAAATCTTTGGTGAAATTAATACAACCTCGACTCAGTCCAATTGGCCTGATAAGACTCATTAATTTTAATATAAATGAAGTAACACAGCAAAATATGGTTAATGGCATGAAAACCCCATGTGGTTTGAGAATAGGGACATATCCATAATTTCGTCCCAAGGAGAACAAAATTTTTCACTGAGTAAGGGTGCAAGATCTTAATATCCAAACGTGAGCGAAATGACAAAAGTTTACGATTTTAATGTATAAATATATATATATATATATATATATATATATATATATATATTTACATATATAATACATAAAATTTAAATTCCAATGAGGGTGATTGCCCCCCGGCACACCCCCTAGATCCGTCCTTGTTTAAAAAATTTGAGCGAAATCCCCTTTTGGTATGGAAATTGTACGAAAACCCCTTGTGATTTACAATTTTATCTATGTCCTCTATTTCTTGTATCTTGTTTATCCAAATATTGATTTTTTAAAACTATACTAGGAAGGCTATAATGGAAAATAGAGATAATATGAAGCCAAATTTACCACCGGAGAATTTTATACCACGGGAGAATTTAATATACCATGAGAAAATTTTATGCAATTTCTAAATCGTATATAGAGAAGCCAAATTTGCAATGAAAGAAATTTAAAGACGAAAAATAAAATAGGGGAATCGGACCATTAGATGGAATGAGATCACATGTTTCATAATTGACGTTTCACTTTATATTTCATAATATGGAAGAATGACAAATGAAATAATAAAAAATATTGAACAAACTACTATATTCTGGGTTCATGTGTTAAAATTTCAACAAGGTGAAACACCAATATAATACGAAAAATAAAACATGGGAATCGGACCGACATTTTATATAAAGAAAGATAGATCTGCATACAGAATACAAATAGGACTTTGAAAATAATACAACATGAATTCTACATTTTCAAAAAATACTCTGTTTCATCATTCAAACTGGGAGACTCTGCCGCCGTCGCCAAGTGAAGTTGGTGAAATCCGTCCAAACGTTATCCAAGAACACGCGCATTCTTCGATCATCCTCTGCTACGAGTGCATCATACAACCAGTAAACCAATTCAGCCGCGGACAGCAACCCGAAAAGGGTGAAAACGAACGGGCTGAAAGAATCGGGCAGCAGAACAGAGGCAAGAGACGCAACCGACGCGTTTCCAACTGAGAGGAGGAAATGACCCGCGATAATGGCAAAACGGCGGCGCAGAGGATATCGCAGGAGAGCTATGTGGGCCACGTAGAAGACGAGAGTGGTGGAAACGGCGAGACACATTGTTTTGGGGTGGGTGGAGAAGGGGTCGGTTTTCTTGAGCTGAAGAAAGTTGATGAGAATCGGAATTATTAAGGCGATTGTTTGATTGGAGGATTTTATGAACAGGGTTCGGAGGAAATGGGAAATGGGAGCTGTGAAAGGGGGTAAAATGGAGTTGAATTGAGTGGAAATGAAGGTGGAAAAGGCAGAGAGGTGTGAAAATAGGATGTTGAGGTGTGTTTGGAATTGAATTTGATTAAGGAACGAAGATAGGGTAATTTTTGCAGTTTCTGACATTTAATTTTTTTGGATTTCGAGAAAAAAGGAGGTATATATAAGTTTTTTTCGTTGTTATTTAGGCGAAAATTTCAAGGTCACATGATAACGACGTTGCGAAAGGTGACAAAAATGAGGTGGGTTGTCTGGAAATGAATGTGGATTATGAATATTTGGTTTGGTTTGAGGCTTTGCAGTGTAAGTTATTTATTTGTATTATCTTTGTAAGACAGTTCAAAGAGGCCTCAGGTGTTGAAGCTTTATTTGTTGAACCTTTTTCAAAGCATTGCACTTCAACCCATTTTGTTTACCAGGGCGACAAGAATCTATGAGAATAAGCTTAACAAATGACACGTTCGTTTAAAAAAATATAAAAGTACGTATTGAGAAAAAAAAACATTATATATTTTAGAATTATATTATAAACATTCGCTTGAAGATCTTAAATTATTATTTTACGAAGCCAAAGCCAATGTGTAAAGTTATAATATCTATAAAAGAGTCAAGAATATTAATTGTAATTTTGTTCAAAATTATTTTATGAACTAGATCTAATTTAAGGAATAGTTTTATTATTTATATTATTATATATACATTATACAGTCGATTTAGGCTTCTATATAATGCACGTCAAGGTTTCATTAAGCGGTAATTAAGGATTTTTCTTTATATATATTTTAATATCGCATAGAGTTATAAATCAACGGAAAGAACTTTTATAAATTTAATATTTAAATGATTTTTTTATAAAAAATATACTCCAAAGTTATTAAATTATAAATGATAAGAGTGAAACATTAGGAAGGGCAAAGAGAATGATAAAGCGATAATTATTCTCTCATAATTAGGTGGGGTCATATAAAAATTTAATGCTTTGAGAAGTATTATTATTCACACGTATAAGTTTGTACTTAAAGAAATAAAACCACACCTAAGAGTTCAGATGGTTCATAACTTCATACGGATATAAAATCCTTTCTTTCTGTGCTCTTCACGAGACACTGGAACTGAAGTCAATCTCATTTAATACTTTAATTTATCACTGCTATATTTTCCAATTAATGAATGGGGTTGGTTGACTGCTTATTAATTCTGATTTTATGTCCTATATATATATGAGCTCAAATTTTCATGTAAATTATCAAGCTTGTAATATAAAAAAATCAATGCATCTATCCTTATCATTAATATTTTGTCTTGTTTCAGACAGAAAATATCATTTTTAGTCCTGTAATTTCAGAAAATTTCATTTTTAGTCATGTAACTTTTTATTTTATAATTTTAGTCTTGATTCTTGAATGTGTCAATTTAAGTCATTTTTTGTTGGAAATATTAAAATATCACCGGAATAAGCATGTGCACCTCATATGACACTTCAAAATCGATCTTCTTTTTGTTACATGACAGTCCATTTGTGTAGGTCGTCGGAATTTCTTATTTAAAAATATATATATCAATTTTGAAGTGTCACATGAGGTGCACATGCTTATTCCGGCGAGATTTTAAAATTTCCGATAAAAAAGAAATAAAATTGACAAATTTAGACATTTAAAAATACAAAGTTACAGAACTAAAAATAAAATCGTCCAAAGTTAAAGGACTAAGAATGATATTTTCTCAGTTTTATGCAGCGTGTGTTTTTAACTTTGAGGTTTTGAGCCCACATTGCCTATCTAGCAATATTTAAGTTTGTATTCCATAATATTATGTGCCAAATTATTTGGGTTCTTCGATCGATTAAGAATTACAAATAGCGGCCCACTCACCTCCAAAAGAAAATTAAGGGTTGTGTGAGTTGCCCCCGAAGAGGGCAAACTCGCCCAACTTGTCTTGCACATCAAAATAATCGGGCAAGTTCGCTCAATGCTTGGCGAAGTCGCTCAAGTCGCCCAGCAAGCCGAGGACATTCACCTATTCCCTGATCGAAGTCGCCCTACTCGCCCTTCCTTGGCGAGTCAAGTCGCCGCATATCAAGAATAGGGGCGAGTTCGCCCGAGTCACCCAAATCAAGAAAAGGGACGAGTTCACCCATTACCTGGTGAACACGCCAAGTCGCCCAAGTCAAGAATACGGCAAGTTCACTCACTACTTGGCGAACTCGCCCAAGTCGCGCCAAGGGCATTTTGTCCATCCCTAATCAAACTTGCCTAATTTGCCTCTTTTCAAAGAGGACCCAGATCAAGTTGCAGAATAAAGAACTGGAGCCATACGTAGGCAATTTGATGGAATTATAATTGAGAAGTTGCAAATGAGATAGTCAGAAGGATAAGTCCAAAGAATTTCACAGATGCCAAGACCTGATTTCGCCCAACTAGGTACGCCAACTACCAAAATCAGGGAATCATCCCCAATATGGCAAAAATCTTCCAAAGAGGTGGCTGGTTCTATTATCAGAAGCTCAAAGGGGAAAACTTAGGTGCAGATCTCAAGGATGACCTGCAAACCGCCACTCCAGAGAGTTTGCCCAGACAAGGAAGCGTGTTTAATTAAGCATAACTAGGATTTAGAGTCCAATATAGTTGTTCCATATTAAATGCTTGGTCGAGCTCACCTTGAAAGGCAGGTGAAGCAAGTTAATCACCTTGTACTATAAATATGAGCAGTTAAGACTCGTAATACGGTCGAAAAACATTGAATACACATGTTATATCAAGCCAAAGCAAAAGAGGCACACTTTGCCCAATCCCTCTTGCAATTTAATTCTATTTGTTATCATTTGGTGAAGAACAATCATCTTTTCTTCATTAAATTCACTTTCCAGTATTTATTTATCATCATCATCACTTAATTATTGTTGGTTAGCTAAAATCCTCACGCCACATTTAAGACAATCAATCCTAATATTTTAGCATCCAACAATTGGTGTAATGCCCCCGAATTCAGAAAGTTTACTTTTAACATTTCGACACTCTAAACCCGAGACATTACTTAGTGAAACATAAAAACTGAGCCAGAAAATTTCTTTTCGGAAGTAAATAAACAAATTTACAAGACAAAACATTTGTAGCGGAAAAACTTAAGTTAAACAGTAGTTTGTCCCCATGTTCGAAAACATAAATTCTATAGTTAAAAAACTTTAGCAAAAAGTCATCGTCGAGTCTCAAGTTCGACTCACGAAAGAATCAATAATAAAGTTCACAAGATAAAGTTCAATAGTCAAAGCGTCTTCATTATTTAGATACAAAGGTAGGCCTTATGGGGAAGCGGTCGCCTACTGTAGGTCCCGGACCTTAGCATCGTAACCTAAAAGTGTTAAAGTTGGGGCATGAGAAATAAATTCTCAGTGAGCAATCTGCACGTTGTTATATAGATTGACAGAATTCTAAAATCATTAAAGTCTTACCCCTTCCCGTTATCTTAGTCTTTGATCATATATTAAGCTGATTTCTTAAACATAGAATCCTTTTGATTTGTTTCATAATATGCATTCATGTGGGGCAGCACTGGTAGCGTATACCACATTCAATCCCCGCATCATTCCTACATCTCCTTTTCATTCATGTGGGGTGGCACTGGTAGCGTATACCACTTGCAATAACCGTAAATAACCTACATCTCCTTTTGGGGCGGCATTAAGTGTATACCACATTCAATCCCCGTAAACAACGTACATCTCCATTTCATGCATGTGGGACATAGTCCCCTTGTATATTCATAAATCTTGGGTTAACCATAATTATCATTCATTAGTTTACTTTAGAAAATATCAACAATTCGTATAACATTAATCACTGCGATACAAACAGTATCACCCACCTGGTAACTTTTGAGAGAAAGTTATAAACTTCTTGATAGCTTAATTGTAGGGACTTCCGAGTCTTGGAAACGTAAGCACACTACATAGCGCAATATGTATCATTTAGTATCATTCGTTTATTTAAAACCTTTCGTGAGCTCAATGGGGGCATCGAATCCCGTTCTTCTTGAACTAATTTCATTTATTAAAAATATTTAGCGCTTTTGAGTTCATAGTTTGGGACTTTGGTCCTTTTAATTCTTACTTCCATCCATAATTAAGTAAAAATACTTTGTTAAATATTAAAAGTCAAAATCAAGAATTCAATTAACAAATACATGCACATGCATTTCACAACTTAGTTAAACTTATTTTTCAAAAACTCATTTACTCAATTAAACGACACGGTTTCATGCATAAATAGAATAAAATACTTATACTTATTTAAAAATATGAAATTAATATATGTTATGCTACTCTTAGCGTAGAAAAAAGTTCATCAATGGACCTAGTTGATATTTCTTATCAATTATTCCCAGAATTTTCGAAAAACTCTCTTGTTACACAAATCATCAACACTGTACTACTTGTAAATAAAAATCCATTTAAAATAGTGGGTTTATCCTAGAGGTCAAAACATTTTATATGTTATACTAAACTGTATTTAGGTCATTTATATAATTTTTTCATGATTTTATCACGATTCTAAACTGTTAACAAAATTGTTTAAAATAACAGTTCTGCAATTTCGAAGTATTGAATACCCAAAATTTACAGATTTATTACTACCAATTATGTGATACAAAACTATATGTTGGACACTTCACAATATTTTCAGATTTTTCTCAACATTAGAAGTCGGGTAAAAGGATCGTCAAATGTACTATTCCCGTTTTAAATTGATTTTTAATTCATCAACTTCGAAGAATTGTTTCTCCCAAACGGCTAATCCGATAACTACAAAATTTTAGTATGTTATTCTAGACTAGAAATACTACAACTAAATATGTTTCACATGATTTTTAGAATATCTAAAAGTGGCCTAAATCATGCTTCAATCTTTGTTCAGAAATTATTTTTTCGAAAAAAAACTATTTAACCAAAGTAACACTTGATCACTACATTCATACTTCAAAACACAAGATATCAAAATCATACATTTACATACATACAAACAAGTTTATTGGAGTATAAGGAAGGGGCTCATAAACATGTCATTTATACATTAAACAAGTAAACACAAGCATTTATCTATTAATCTCCAAGAAAAAGAAGGTTTTTGCTCATTACCTTGTTGTTTCTTGTTTGGAACTTGGAAAGATCTTTCTTTTAGCTAAAAAATGGGTGGAGGAGAAACTCCTCCTTGGCTTGGTGGTGGTGGTGGTTGACGAGAATCTCTAGGGGAGAAGGGGAAAAAGTTCTTCTCCCACTCCACTCTTCACTCTCCTCTCCTCCTCTCTCTTCTTTCTTATCTTTCTTTCTAAGTTAAGACCCCCACTAAAATGGGGTATTCATATGTGTATATATGTAATCTGATATGGGGCTGATATAGGGATGAGGAGACGGTGGTGTGCAAGGACAAAGGTGGAGTGGAGTGTTGGGAAAAGAAGGCATGGTGTAATACTTACTAAAATAGTGTTTTTTGCTAATAAATCATATATTTTTTTTTTTAATGGGAAAATCATATCTTTATTAGATATTATGATTTCTTGGAAGATATCAGCTAATTTGGTTGATTTTATTGATATTGTGGGGCCATCATCTGATAGTCCCACTTATTAGGAGTGATCGGATCACGTTGTTGAATTTTGGTATTTTTTTTGTACAAATTTTGACTTTGAAAAATTAAATTAAAAACGCGATAAAGTCAAACATATTTTAGGGTTTCAAAAGATAATTTTTTCCTTTGTATCATTAAGACTTGACTTCAATTATTTTTTTATTAATCGAACCTTAAAACTTATTACTCTTCGGTGTGCTAGTAGTGCCTCCAATCCAAAATGCTCCTCTGTCACCTGCAAAATTTAAATCTTCGCACAAATATATTATTCGTTAAATCATTCACATTTAACTACTTTGATCTTATTTTAAATCTTGATTTTTGGTTTTGGGTTATTACATCCTACCCCCACTTAAAATAAATTTCATTCACGAAATTTATTTACTCGTATTCTTAAGGTACTGAGGATACTTTGCTAGGATCTCGTCCTCTATCTCCCACGTGGCTCCTTCCTTTCCATGTCTGCTCCATTGTACTAAGACTAATGGGATTTCTCGATTCCTCAAAAGATGAATCTTTCTTCCTAAAATTGTCACTGGTACTTCCTCGTACGTCAAGTCTCGGCTTATCTCTAAATCTTTAAAATTGACGGCGTGTTCAAGATCATTCAAATACTTCCTTAGTGTGGATACATGGAATACGTTGTGCACTTGGGATAACTCCGGTGGCAAAGCTAAACGGTATGCTACGACTCCGACTTTGTCCAGAATGTCGAATGGTCCTATATAACGAGGCTTCAATTTACCTCTCTTTTCAAAACGAACTAATCCTTTCATGGGTGTGACTCTTAAAAACACCTTTTCATCAATTTCAAAGTGTAAATCCTTCCTTCGAGTATCAGCATAAGACTTCTGACGATCTTGAGTTATTCTAGTTTTCCCTCTAATTGGTTCAAATTCGGAGAAAATTGAGAATTCTGGTAATACTGAGAAAATTGGGAATCATCACTATTAAAAAAGGACTCGAAATTTTGTTAATTTTGAGAATTTGAATGGTTTTGGGAGTAGTGAGAATAATTGAGATGATTTGGATCCATCTAGAAAATGATAAAAATTTAGAAGATTTGAAACAAGTTAAGAAGAGAAAATGGAGTGTTTTAGATTGTGATCTGAAATATATCAATAGTAGTCTCTATTCATAGAGAATTTTATTTTATGAATTTTGGTGTTTTTTTTAAGTGGATAAATGAAAAATTACAATTGTCTAAATAAAATATACCGGGTCAATTAGATAATGACATGTGTCAAGATGAAAGATAAAATATTTTAAAAAAAAAATTGGAGCAATTGATCATGACTAAGGTCATCCAACAATCTTAGCCATCAAAATTAATTTCAATTTTTTTTTGTCCTTATGCTCATGATCGAAACCATCGATCATGGATAAACATGGTCTCAAAGAGCTCACTTTGCGGTGTATCCATAGCTACAATCTCTATAATTATATATTCATTTATGCTCAACTAACATAATATAAATTAATAAACGTTTTATTAGGATTATTATGAACATCAGAAAATGCGAACAACCTTTCTGGAAAGTAGAAAAACCCAAAAAATTAATAATAAAATTATAAATAACTTCACAGAATACAAATAGGACTTTGAAAATAATACAACATGAATTCTACATTTTCAAAAAATACTCTGTTTCATCATTCAAACTGGGAGACTCTGCCGCCGTCGCCAAGTGAAGTTGGTGAAAGCCGTCCAAACGTTATCCAAGAACACGCGCATTCTTCGATCATCCTCTGCTACGAGTGCATCATACAACCAGTAAACCAATTCAGCCGCGGACAGCAACCCGAAAAGGGTGAAAACGAACGGGCTGAAAGAATCGGGCAGAAGAACAGAGGCAAGAGACGAAACCGACGCGTTTCCAACTGAGAGGTGGAAATGACCCGCGATAATGGCAAAACGGCAGCGCAGAGGATATCGCAGGAGAGCTATGTGGGCCACGTAGAAGACGAGAGTGGTGGAAACGGCGAGACACATTGTTTATGTCAAAGTCAATATAATTATGGAATAGAGACGTATATATGTGTGCATCATTTGCACAAATTACAAATATTTGCAATTAATCCTGCTAGACCGATTTCCTTTAGCATTTTCTTTTGTAACGATCTATTATTTATTTTGATTGTAACTTATAAAATTATGTATTAATTACATCATGCACATAAGTCCAACCCAAGATGAAATAGAGAATTTAGTACTCCTTCCGTCCCAACTTTTTCTTCACACCACTTTTTTTCTCGCGTTTTAGCAAACGAATTGTTTATTCGTATTTAAAATGCTAAAATGATTTTTAAAAAAAGGTATGAATGATCTATATATCCTCTATTATATGTTTTCTTAAAAATTATTTTATCATTTCAAATATTAATAAAAACTTGATAGCTAAAACACGAGAAAACAGTAACTGTGAACAAAGAGTTTGGACGGAGGTAGTATTAGATTAAGTAGGCTATTATAATTTTATTTCAAAATGAATTAAAGATTAAAATCATGAAACTCCAACATTGTCTCTCACATAGAATACACACCCATTGTTGTGATTATAAGTCAATCATGAAATTAATACTTTAGATGTGTTTGATTTTCGTGAAACTCGGTACCCCGGGGGTGGATGAAATTTATATTTTAATTAGTAAATATGTTTTCTTTTTCTTTATTTTTTTTATGTGGTGTTCCTATTTTACCCTTAATTTCCTTCGAGATTCCAACCTTTAACAAGGAGTATATCTCATTTATAAATTATAAAGCATTTTCTCAACTAATAACTTTTCTCTTATAAATTAATAATAATACCTTTTAGTATTGAAAGTAATACTGTACAAATACTATAAATAGAATAAGTTAGACTAGTTTAGTTAACAAGTTTTATTTTCCAGATTTTTCTCTGTTGTAAACACTCTCTCAACCAGTTCCAATACAATGATTTTTTCTTCTTCAATTCTTGTTCATTAAACATTCATATAACATTTGTTTACAAATTCTATTGAATTTTAGGTTCGTCAATCGATTTTTCGATTGATTTTATTCGATTGTTTATGGGAATTTCGACTCCATTTCGAATTGATTCTTCGTTTCGCTAATTTCTTGGATTTCGATCAATTTCTTTTGAGTTCAATACTCGTTCTTTAATTTGCGTTCTTCGCGATTTCTCTTTGTTCGTGTCTTTCACCTTTCCCCCAAAATTTGGTGACTAATGGTGTTTAATGGAGCTTCCCTGAATACATTTTCATCTGAATGATAATCTTGCAATCTCAATTGTTCTTGAACCATTGGATGTGTCGAACTTTATCTCACGGAATCATGTTGTAAAGCGTGCCCTCAGCATCAAGAATAAGGCTCTCTTGATAGATGATGATAAAGTTATATACGTTGCGTGGGTAAGGGCTAATGATCTGGTCTTAATGTGGGATTCTCAATTCCATTAAGCCAGACATCAAGAAAATTCTTAAGTATTTCACCTCTGCGAAAGATATGTGGGATGAACTGCATTTGAGGTATATTCAATGTGAACACTAGGGTTTAGGAGTTAGAAAAAAGTGTTGAGTGATATTTCTAAAGGAAATGAATCTTTAGTGTTGTATTATAAATGTTTAACTCTCTATGGGATGAGTATTTGTGTTTTAGGTCAGCTTTAAAATGTAATTGTGGAGCCATTGGCAGAGCCATGTAGAGGTAATTGCCCCACCTCAATTTTCATTGTGAAATACCTTATATACTCCTATAAAATTTTAAAGTGTTATAAATACTTTTAATATTATGAGAAAATAGAGAATTACCTACAAAAAAAAATCAATATGCATGAAATTTTCAACGAAAATAATTTCGTTCTTAAATAGTGAGGATTGACTATGACTTGCCTACAATTTTTCTTAATCATATAAACATTTTCAATCCTCAAATTACAAATTACTCCAAATTACATATGTAATTAGCTAGGAAAATTACAAATGCGTAGGCAATTTGCTCGTAGGTAGTTTGTTTGCCTTTAAGAATCCCTAGGAAATATGTTTGCCTACTAGAATGTTAAAATCCATACGCAATTCGTAGGATATTTAAGGGCGGAATTTTGTTGGAAAATTCCTTAATTATATTAGAAAAGTCAATTCTCTTCTTTTAGTATAAAAGTAAATACGATGATGAATAAATGAATAATAATTTAACATACCGTCGTGGTCAATTGCAATTAAATTATTAATTAATTATAAATTAATTCTATTTTATATTTTTTAATCGATTTTTTTTTTTTGCCCTGGTTGGATTACATTCCTGCATCCGCCCCTGTGTGGAGCTATGATGAACTGTACTTGTGAATTACCACGTTTGGTTGCTAAAATTCAGGAAAATGATGAAATAGTTAAGTTTCTTATATGATTGGATGAATCCTATTCTGCTATTAAATCTCAAATTCTAATGCAATCTAGTTCACTTTCCATTGTCAAGATTTATTCATTACTGCTTTAGGAAGAATCTCAAAGAGCTTTAAGGTATGATTCTGTTAATCAGTCTGAGAGTATAGATATGTTGTCAAGAAATACTAAATTCTACAAGGACAAGAAGAAAGCTATTAAGTGCTCACATTGTGATGCACCTGGTCATTCTGTAGATAGGTGTTTCTAGTTGACAGGGTATCCCCTGGTTGGAAGGGTCCTAGAGGTCCTAGGAAATCTAATAATAATACTTCTAATGTGAACAATGTTCTTACTAAAATCGGTAAAACAAAGGACAATGTTTATGTGGCTTCAAATCCTTTGTTCACTCAAGAGATCTTTGAACAATTCTTGAGTTATGTAAAGATGCAAAAGGAGCCTGAATTTGTTCATACTAGTGCTAGAGCCTTTGCTGAAGGAAACATTCAAGGGTCTGTTCAGTCAACAGGTATTCATACTTGTCTCAATACTGTTTCTAGTATTTTTACTTGAATTTTAGACATTGGTGCAACTGATCACATTGTGAACATTTTAGACATGTTTACTTCCACACCAGAACCTTTTAATATTAATAAGATAAAACTTCCAAATAATTCATTTACTATTGCTACTTATATAGGGAATATAAAGCTTAATCATGTATTAACTTTGTATAATGTATTATAAGTCCCTGATTTTCTTTCAGTTTGTTATCTATTTCAAACCTAACAAGATACTCTAATTGTACTGTTAGTTTCTTGACCTCACATTGTTTTTTGTAGGACAATACAACCCAGAAAGTGATTTGTTCTGCTAAACAAAGAGAAGGGTTATACTACCTAAGAGTGTCCGCACCTTTTAAATCTATTAATTTTGCTCTTAGTAATTGTGATTCTGCTTTATGACATACTTGTTGGGGAATTAATTGTCCGGATCTATTCGGGATGAATATTTAAATACAAATTTAATTCTTGACAATTATTAATAGCATGAATTAACCCATATTAATTCAAATAATAATTCAACAACAAATCATGCATGTAAACATTTCACGTAAATCCTACGCATGCGAAATTACTACGAGTTTACGTGAACTTACCTCTTGGAATGGTAATGGTCTTGTATATGAGAACACACCAAAAGTCCTTCCCAAGTATTCTCTAGTCCTTGCTCGACAATCCGGTGGAAGGATACTCGCGAACAATTAACAAAAGGAAAAATAAACTTTGTTGCACCACTTGTGTGGATTTACTAATTTTTCCAGCACATGGAATTGTACATGGGAATGAAACATTCATCCCCTATTTATAGAGTTGAAGTGACCGATTTTTTGCTCATGGAATAGGGGAAAAATCTTTTCTTGATCTCCAAGAAATCTTGAATATATCTCATATATTCTTTTTCTCCATAATTAAAATATTCCATAAAAATCCCACTCACTCTTGTTATGGTGTATTTTTCGAAAAATAGGGAACAAGAATCCAAGATTTGGATCTTCTTGAATTTATGAGATATTCTTGTATTTCAAGAAATACATATCTTCCATATATCTTTTCAAAAAAATCTTTCTTTCCCCTTTTTTCTCAAAATTTCGAAATCACTAATATGAATAACCAAGTGGGAGATTTCTTGAATTTAATGAGATAATCTTGTATTCCAAGAATACATATCTTCATTCCATAACAAAATTCAAAAAAAATCTTTCTCCCCTTTTATCCATATTTTTCGAAAAAAAACAAGGAAAAATAGGCAACAAATTTATTTTATTTTTAAACACCTTTTTCAGTTATTGGAGTTTATCTTGGGCTACTTAGGGGGCCTTTAGGAGAATTAAGATTGGACATTCCAATGGACCTTGGATTATCAATATTGAGCCACAATATTATTCAAGCCCATAAATATTAATTAATCCCACTACATAATTAATATTACACTATCCATCTTAACCCATATTACAGTTAATATGGCTCCCGGTTATTATTTTCCGTGTTTAAGATTATCTAGCCCATTAATTAATTCAAGCCATTGAAATAACTTTCCATTAATTAATATATTTTATCCTTGGTAAAGGAACGGTTCAACATTATTATCCATACCGGAAACTAGTTCCACTTGCAAGATTTGGTATGATAAAACTTATGAACCTCCCAAGGGGGCAAATCGAACAAGCGTACTTGCACACGATTCTCCGTATTAAATCTTAGCAATCGCATGTGACCAATAATATTGCCCAAGATATAGAGTATTGAATCTCACTGATTCTCTTCCCATAATAAGTCAAATCAATAGTTACTAACCACACGCAATCCTATTTAAGGGACGAAGATTAAGAAATAACTAACCACTGAGGTCTAATTCTTCCTAGTTCAGTTCTGAAGAATTTATCCTCATGTATGTCCTCTTCAATGCATCAGTCATGCACTAGTGTAATCTCTTGGTCAAGACAAACCAATCTGAGCCTTACACTACAACCTTTCACGATGGATTATTCATTTCCATCTAGGTCGTGAATGATGTACTTTTAGTTACAAGGAACTGTTAATTTAATCTTCTGTGATCTTGGCATCACTAAATTAACTACAATGTAACACGTACTTATTTAATGAACAGTTATGCAGTAAATATATGTAACATTCGATGATATTTAAAGCATCAGTGATTAACAATTTATTTCAGTAAATAAGTCCGAAATTCAGTCAGTCTGATTATACAAAGTAAAATCATACTTTCCAGTATAATCCCAACAATCTCCCACTTATACTCAAAGTCTGCTTTTAAGTATACATCAGCATGTCTCGTGTAGTACATGACAACTAATGCCACCTACACAAACCTAATAATGTCTCCCACTTATACTCAAAGAAGATTGGCAACGATCTTGACACCCATTCCTTTCACATGTCTCTCGAATGTATTCTGAGGCAGACCCTTTGGGAATGGATCAGCTAGGTTGTCTTCCGACGCGATCTTTGCCACCTCTATATCTCCTCTCTTAACGATATCTCGTATAAGATGGTATTTCCTTTCAATGTGTTTGCTGGCCTTGTGGGCTCTTGGTTCCCTTGAATTTGCAACTGCTCCGGCATTGTCACAATAAACAGTGATTCTGCTGGGCAAATTCGGAACCACATCCAAGTCCACTAGGAAGTTCTTGAGCAAAACCGCTTCTTTCGCTGCCTCGCAAGCAACTACATATTCGGCTTCCATGGTAGAATCTGCGATGCATTTCTACTTAACGCTTCTCCACGTCATGGCTCCTCCCCCCATGCAAAACACACTACCGGAGGTAGATTTTCTGGAATCTAAGTCTGATTGGAAATCCGAGTCCGTGTAGCCGATGGGGATTAGACTATCTGACTGATAAACCAACATTCTATCTCGAGTTCTTTTCAGATACTTCAGAATGTTTTTAACTGCCGTCCAATGTTCCTTCCCGGGTTACTCTGATATCTTGCCACCATGCCAACGACAAAGCAGATATCCGGTCTCGTGCACAACATTGCATACATAAGGCTTCCGACAGCCGAAGCATAAGGAATGCCTTTCATGTCATCTATCTCATTTTGTGTCTTAGGGCACATTTCCTTGGACAGATGGATTCCATGCCTGAAAGGTACGAAGCCTTTCTTGGAATCCTGCATGCTAAATCGTTTCAAGACAATGTCTATGTATGAAGCTTGCGATAAGCCTATCATCATTTTCTTGCGATCTCGAGTGATCTTGATCCCAAGGATGTGCCCGGCTTCCCCTAAGTCCTTCATATCAAACTGTTTTGAAAGTCATGCCCTTACGTCTGATAACACCTTTACATCGTTCCCGATGAGCAGAATGTCATCTACGTATAGTACTAAGAATACCAATGCAGTTCCGACACTCTTTTTATACACACAACTTTCGAACTCGTTTTGATCAAACCCATAAGACTTTATAACATGATCAAAACATTGGTTCCAAGCTCTGGATGCCTGTTTGAGTCCGTAAATGGACTTCATGAGCTTACAAACTAGGTGTTCTTGGCCCTTTTCAATGAAGTCTTGGGGTTGTTGCATATAGATTTCCTCATCAAGACTTCCGTTGAGGAAAGCTGTCTTGACATCCATTTGCCAGATTTCAAAAACGAGATGCGTAGCTATCGACAAGAGAATCCGGATGGACTTGAGCATTGCTACAGGTGAAAAAGTTTCCTCATAATCGATCCCTTCTTTCTGAGTATAACCTTTCGCCACAAGCCTCGCCTTGAAGGTTTCCACCTTCCCGGCCGGTCCCCTCTTTCTCTTGTATACCCACTTGCAACCAATGGGTTTGACCCCATTAAGTGGTTCGACTAGCTCCCACACTCTGTTATGATCCATAGACCCCATTTATGCTTTCATTGCCTTTTGCCAAGAAACCGCATCATTATCTTGGATTGCCTCATCGTATGTCCATGGGTCTGATTCATCTTGTCCGGGAATCAAGTCCGAGGACTCTCCTATCCCCATGAATCTCTCGGGCTGTCTCACAACCCTCCCACTACGACGAGGCTCCGGTTGTGAAAGTGTGTCATTTGGAATATCATCTTGTACAGTTGGCAATGAGGTTAACCCCCTTAGCTCACTTAAGGTAATCTCACTTCTGGGTCTTCTTTCATTCATATAGTCTTCCTCCAAAAATCTAAAGTGGGTGCTTATTACCACCTTTTGATCTTTGGGACCATAGAACATACACCCTTTTGTTCCCTCGGGGTATCCTATAAACAACCTTAATTCTGATCGAGGATCCAATTTCCCGGCTTCCTTGTCCAACACGTAGGCCGGACACCCCCAAATTTTCATGTGTCTCATACTAGGCTTGCTTGGGTCCACAATTTTTGGGAGTTTTGGGAACCGATTTGGATGGCACCAAGTTCGAGAATGTAAGCCATTTGTTTCCAAGGCATGAATTTAAGCGACTTGGGAAGATCCGCATAACACATCATTGATCTAACCATTTCCAAAAGAGTTATGTTTCTTCGCTCCGCAACCCCGGTTTTTGTTGAGGGATTAAAGGTGCGATCAAATTTGGGATGCAATCCCTTCATCGACAAGTAGTTCAAAACTCATCATTTGAGGTACTCTCTCCTCACGATCGGATCGTAGAGACTTGATACGCGTTTTTCCCTATGATTCTCTGCTTGAGCCTTAAATTCTTTGAATTTCTCAAAGGTCTCGATTTATGCTTCATAAGGAAAATATAACCGCATACCTTGAGTAGTCATCAATAAAAGTATTTAAATACTCGTAACCTCCTCTTGCCATGGTTGACATTGGACCACATACGTCTGTGTGAACGATTTCTAACACTTCTTTGGCTCTATTCCTTGGCTCTGAATGCCCCTTGGTCATTTTTTACCCTCCAAACATGATTCGCGAGGTTGGAATCGGTTCAACTTGGAGAGACTCTAGTGAACCGTATTTCACCAACCTTTGGATCCTCTTTGGATTAATATGTCCCAATCTTAGATGCCATAGAAGTGTTTCGTTCACGCGTCGATGAACGTTTTTTTTTCTAGAAAATAGTTGATGTGTTATAGGATGCATTTCGTTAGTGGTGTGCACAGTTAATTGTATAGAGATTACTTGACAACGTTCCATGACAGAAAAATTTATCATAAAGAGAAATGGTAACAACTTTATCAAAAGTAACCGAATATCCATCAAGGTAAAGTTTAGAAACCGAAATCAAGTTCTTTCTAAAATTCGAACGTAAAGTACATCTCTTAAAATTAAAAACTCGTCTTCAAAAGACAGGTGCACTTCTCCCATCGCTTCACCGCCACTCAGAAGAAGCATCGCCCAAATGTGATGAGGATCTCACTCCCACTAAGTTGTCGGGTCCACTTGAACCCCTGTAAAAAGTGAAACATACATGATCGGTGGATCCAGATCCACCACCCATAAATGGGAGGCATACGCCGCTAAGCAAGTTTCAACAACTAGTGCGTGAGAATTACCTTTCTTTCCATTCCTTTTGGGATTTGAACAGGCTGACCTCCAATGTCCTCTCTCACCGTACTTGAAGCACCTCCCCTTAGCTGGCTTGCTCACTCCTCCACCTCCCTTCACCTTTTCTTTGCCTTTGGCAACACTTGAGTTCACTTGCTTGTGGCTCTTGTCCTTTTTCTTGTTCTTACCACCCCTTGGCCTAGAAGAAGAAGAAGAAGGTCCATTTGCCACCAAGACTTGGCTCTTTTGCCCCAATATCGCCTCTGCCGAGACCAAAGCTTGCAATAGATCAGGCATCGAGAACTTCTGATTATTCATCTGATAGTTCAACCTGAACTGTTCAAAACTTTTCAGCAGAGAATGGAGCACGAAATCGATTGGGTCCTCGATGCATATTCCGGCGCCAAGTACCTCAAGTTTGTTAAGGTGAGCCATCATCTGGAGAACGTGCTCCCTTACGGGCGTTCCCTCCACCATTTTAATAGAGAGCAAGTCCCTCATGGTGATCTGACAAGCCACAAGGTTCTGATGTTGAAACATCGCTTTAAGACTAGTCATGATGTCTGCAGCGGTCTCAACATTCTGGTGTTGGTGTTGCAACACATCTGACATTGAAGCCAAGATGGTACACTTTGCCATTTCATTGGAACGCTCCCAGTCAGCATGCTCTTTCTTAACCGTTTTACTTGACTCGTCATTTGGCTTTTTCGGTTTTAGGTGTAGTGAGAACCCGTTATGGCTTTTTGTGCGGTGAGGACAATAATAAGTTTTCGACTCAATCAATAAAGTTTTCACCAAGAAGCAAATTGTCTTTAAGTATATTGAATAAATGGATTAAAAGGTTGGACATCTTTGGTCGAAATAAATAAATAATAATATGCATAAGCACGAGATATATCACAAACTTCGATCACATGTTTCATATTAAAATCTCCAAAAATATGAACATCATCGCCCAACATCTCAAACAGTTTAAATAAGCCACGTGGGGTGGGTCATTATTTAAACACATTCAAACGAGTTACAAACAAGAACGATTTACAAACCTTTAATATCCAGATTAATAGTTGGCTCCCACTTGACCAATATAAAATTGACAGGGACTTCGGGGAAGTATATGCATATCAATTTTATACCTAAGTAATAACCATGATTAAATACAGAATTATTATTTCGCTTTGAACGAGCCTCGTGGGGAGGGTCATTGTCGCCACTAGTAATAATCCACAATCATCTGTTAGGAATTTATTCATGTGAAAACTATCTTTTGACCGTCCCGTTGGGGGAATTTCTCCAAAAGAATTCACAAATAAATATATCATGGAGGTCAATAATTAATTCAATTTTATTATTCGGAATAAAATTGTCAATTAATTGTTTAAACATACTTAGTAATTTTCGAAATTGAGATTTTTCAAAACATTTTCTCATGCATCGCAAATTTAAACACAATTTAAATAAGCATAAAATAATGCATAAACATCAATACAAAAATTAAACATATTGGGCACATTTATCCAATTGTCATTGTTAATTTTGTCATGTTTTGATCTTGATAAATCGTCTTCATAGCCTTCATCGTTTGTCTCGAAAAGCTCCCACTTGACCGTTTAAAAAAAAACGCCTTGTCAAGCCACGTCATCGACCATTTCATGGGGGTCAAGTGCCCGCTTAGCACTCCGGCCGTGTCGAATGGCGCCCGTGCCAGCGTGGCGAAGAGCCGGCGCCGTCGTCGCGCCCCCGTGATGTCGCCGCAAGGCTCGCGTCGCCTGTCGGATCCCGCGTGCGCTCGGCCCCTCCGACCTCGCCCTACTCCCGTGTGCGCCCGCAAGCGTCCGCGTCGCGCACGTGCCTCCCTTGGCACTTTTCGCGCGACGCAAGCTGCCTACGCCCGGTTTCGGATCCCGTCTTTTAATTCTTCATCTCCGCCTCCATTTCCGATCCGGTTACAATTTATTTACAAAAATAAATAAACCTTGATCTAGACTAGTCTATTACATTGATCAAATCAAACAAATATTAATCTACTCGTTGATTTTCTCGAGAGGCAAAACGAATCCGAACGAATCGAATTAAAAAACCACAATTTATATGCATGCATAAATTAAATACATTAAATTTCATGACAATTAGATACCTGCAAAAAAGATCTAGCAATTCTACTATCCAATTTCAAATTTAATGACAGCGAATTAAATTACAATTTAAAATTCAGAGCCCGAAACCGAGGCTCTGATACAAGTTGTTGGGGAATTAATTGCCCGGATCTATTCGGGATGAATATTTAAATACAAATATAATTCTTGACAATTATTAATAGCATGGATTAACCCATATTAATTCAAATAATAATTCAACAACAAATCATGCATATAAACAGTTCACGTAAATCCTACGCATGCGGAATTACTACGAGTTTACGTGAACTTACCTCTTGGAATGATAATGGTCTTGTATATGAGAACACACCAAAAGTCCTTCCCAAGTATTCCCTAGTCCTTGCTCGACAATCCGGTGGAAGGATACTTGCGAACAATTAACAAAAGGAAAAATAAACTTTGTTGCACCACTTGTGTGGATTTACTAATTTTTCCAGCAAATGGAATTGTACATGGAAATGAAACATTCATCCCCTATTTATAGAGTTGAAGTGACCGATTTTTTGCTCATGGAATAGGGGAAAAAATCTTTTCTTGATCTCCAAGAAATCTTGAATATATCTCATATATTCTTTTTCTCCATAATTTAAATATTCCATAAAAATCCCACTCACTCTTGTTATGGTGTATTTTTCGAAAAATAGGGAACAAGAATCCAAGATTTGGATCTTCTTGAATTTATGAGATATTCTTGTATTTCAAGAAATACATATCTTCCATAATATCTTTTCAAGAAAATCAAGAAAATCTTTCTTTCCCCTTTTTTCTCAAAATTCCGAAATCACTAATATGAATAACCAAGTGGGAGATTTCTTGAATTTAATGAGATAATCTTGTATTCCAAGAATCCATATCTTCATTCCATAACAAAATTCAAAAAAAATCTTTCTCCCCTTTTATCCATATTTTTCGAAAAAAAACAAGGAAAAATAGGCAACAAATTTATTTTATTTTTAAACACCTTTTTCAGTTATTGGAGTTTATCTTGGGCTACTTGGGGGGCCTTTAGGAGAATTAAGATTGGACCTTCCAATGGACCTTGAATTATCAATATTGAGCCACAATATTATTCAAGCCCACAAATATTAATTAATCCCACTACATAATTAATATTGCACTATCCATCTTAACCCATATTACAGTTAATATGGCTCCCGGTTATTATTTCCCGTGTTTAAGATTATCTAGCTCATTAATTAATTAAAGCCACTGAAATAGCTTTCCATTAATTGATATCTTTTATCCTTGGTAAAGGAACGGTTCAACATTATTATCCATACCGAAACTAGTTCCACTTGCAAGATTTGGTATGATAAAACTTATGAACCTCCCAAGGGACAAATCGAACAAGCGTACTTGCACAACGATTTTCCGATTAAATCTTAGCAATCGTGATGTGACCAATAATATTGCCCAAGATATAGGGTATTGAATCTCACTGATTCTCTTCCCATAATAAGTCAAAGCAATAGTTACTAACCACACGCAATCCTATTTAAGGGACGAAGATTAAGAAATAACTAACCACTGAGGTCTAATTCTTCCTAGTTCGGATTCTCAAGAATTTATCCTCCTCAGAGGTCCTCTTCAATGCATCGGTCATGCACTAGTGTAATCTCTTGGTCAAGACAAACCAATCTGAGCCTTACACTACAACCTTTCACGATGGATTGTTCATTTCCATCTAGGTCGTGAATGGTGTACTTTTAGTTAAAAGGAACTGTTAATTTAATCTTCTGTGATCTTGGTATCACTAAATTAACTACAATGTAACACGTACTTATTTAATGAACAGTTATGCAGTAAATATATGTAACATTCGATGATATTTAAAGCATCAGTGATAAACAATTTATTTCAGTAAATAAGTCCGAAATTCAGTCAGTCTGATTATACAAAGTAAAAACATACTTTCCAGTATAATCCCAACAATACTAGATTAGGGCATATCACATATCAAGCACTTAAGTGTAACTAGTAGGGGTGAAAATGGATCGGATATTTCCTGACCGATCTGGAGTCGTATCCGGTCGGTATCGAATTCGGAATAAAAAACTAGTATCTAGACGGATACGGATTCGGATACGGATAGTTGACTTCGAATTCGGAATCGGATTCGAAATACATAATATCCGACTGTATTCGAATTTTCCCATATTTTATCGGATAGTAAATCCGGATATCCGGATTTTTTATTATTTTTATTATTTTTAATTTGCATTAGAACTTCTATGAAATATTGCATAGTTAGTTTTTTTTATATGTTTCAATTACATTTTGATGATTTTCGTTTGAAATATATTATCTGATTATAGTTATTCGAATCCTGCCGGATTCGTCCAATATCCGTCCCGTATCCGTACACCGAATATTCCGAATTCGTATCCGAATCCGGCTTTTCCATATCCGACTCCGAATTCGAGAAAAAAATATGATTTATGATACGGTAAAAGCACTATCCGTCCGTATCCAATCCGTTTTCACCCCTAATAACTAGTAATAACATATTGACACTTTTTCATATGTACATGTCTTACTGTTTTTGCATCTATGTGTTTCCATCTGAATATTTTGTACATGTTTTAGACTTTTAGTGTATATAAAAGACAATTATGTAAGTTCACAATTTAATTTTATATCGTTAATATTTTTTAAATGCAAGTGGTCAAATGAAGATTTTTTGCATACTTTTATCAAACATACTGATATTTTGTGCAATTAATGAAATATCGGGGGATTTTGTGCACATTTATCAAACATAAAGGAATTTTATGTTTTTTTTACCCTTTTTTAATTAGCCGGAGGAAATTATAAATACAGTTTAAGAAAGACTACAAACATGACAATGGTTGTACATTTTTTCACTTGCATAAAATCGCGCTTCAATCATTTTTTGAGTTCATAAGTTGGAATTTCATAAAGGTTCATAAAGTTCAAATATGTGGATAATCCTTTCTTTCTTAATTTGCTCTTCATGGGAGTCTGGGAAATTGAAATTAGATCATTTAATACTTTATAAAAAATAGTATACTTTATTTAGTGGCGTTGAGTTCAATTTGAGTTTTTGTCTTTGAGTAATATATACCTTGTCACCTACAACTATCAGGGTGGGAAAGACGGTATCTATCATTTGGAGGTCGTCTTGTGTTGTTAAACTTGGTACTATCAGCTCTACCAGTCTACAACCTATCTTTCTTCAAAGTCCCTGAGTGTGTTGTTAAAACATTGATAAAACTTCAACGGGATTTCTTATGGGGTGGGGGGGAGGGAAGGGTCGAGTCGTAAAACTGCGTGGGTCAAATGGGAGTCAGTGTGTCGAGGTAGGTCTAGGGGTGAGTTGGGTGTGAGAGATATTAAGTCTTTCAACCAAGCATTGTTGAGTAAGTGATTGTGGCGGTGGGTGTCAGAGGAGAAAGCGTTATGGGTCAGTGTCATTGAGTCAAAGTATGAGTCTTTTCAGTGGGTTTCTAACGTGAGTTTAGTTGATAAGAATTGGTCACTCTGGTGGAAAGATTTATATGAATTATGGTGGAGTCCTGTGGGTAGTCTATTTCGGGATAGGATGAGGTTCTCTTTGGGTAGTGGTCTTAAGGCATCATTTTGGATCGACCCGTGGGTTGAGAGTAGGTGTCGTTTGAGTGATAGGTTTCCATCATTATTCAAGTTGTCGGTCCAGAAGAAAGAGTCAGTCGAGGGTGTGTGGGATGATGAGAGTGAGTCATGGGTCCTTCGTTGGGGTAGAGAGTTGAATACTAATGATTTTTTTGAGTTCTTGGATCTTTGGCAATGTGTTTCTAGGCACAAAGTATGCTCGGAAGTGGCAGATTCATGGTGGTGGCAAGGGTCGACTAATGGCAAATTTTCGACAAAAGAGATGTACTACGCTATTGTGGAGGTCGTGCCAAGTGAGGAAGATAGTTTCTTTCCTCGGGGGAAATTGTGGTGGAAGGCGATTCCAGCTAAAATTTCTGCCTTCTCGTGGAAGACTGTTCGTGAAAGATTAGCCACGAAGGACAACCTTCTCAAACATGGGATCCGTGATGGCGTGGGTTCTGGCGTGTGTTCGATGTGCTTGGGTCCGATGGAGTCGTCTAACCATGTCCTGTTCTCGTGTCCTGTGGCTCTTCTTGTGTGGCATGCTATTGGTATTTGGCTAGACAAATCCCTGCTCTATTCTTCGGTTGCTCGTGATCACTTTATTGAGTTTGTGGAGACCGAAGATGGCTATGTCAAGAGAAATATTTTTGGTTTGATCTGGCAGGCAACAATATGGAAAATCTGGAAAGTTCGTAATGGGCTTATCTTCAAGGACAATCCTTATACCTTGGACGAACTCATCGATGGTATTAAATTCTGCTCGTGGAAGTGGATACGTGCTCATTACCCGATATCTTTTGCTTTCCATTTTTATTTGTGGGACTCTCAACCTCTTGAGTAAATTCCGGTGAAGCTGTAATTTCTTCTGGCAATAGTTAGTCTGAACTGGTATGGTTTGGGTTTCGAGCACCCCTTGTGCTCGTGATATAAAATTTCATCTTTATCTTTAAAAAAAAAAACTTGTCACCTACATATCTTAAATTTGATCTCATTTATAATATTGTAATTATCATTTCTCTTCCAATTGGGACCAAAGAGTTCAAAGAGCTCACTGTGGGGTGCAAGTAATCAAATACTTGAAAAGGGGGATATTGAAGTACATATATGTATGCCAATATTCTTGACAATTTGACGCGTACTAGTTTCGACTTTTAAAACATAAAAGAATAAAGGTCAATTAAATCTTTGGCGTAATTAATCCAACCTCGACTCAGTAACAATTAGTCCATTGGCCTGACAAGACTCATTAATTTTAATATAGATGTGAGACGGTCTCATGCACAAGACGGGGTATAACTTAGTACAAATTATACTCACCTCTTTCAAAGTGTTAAAGTGATAATGCCCAAGTTATGTACTGTCTCGCCAAGAGACATCTCATGCAAATGTGCCTCGTTTAAAAATTGCACGAAACATCATTATGATTTATTAAATAAAGTGAATTTGTCCATTCTGTTAACATTGAACTAACATTTTTATCTATTTTCTCTATTTCTTGTATCTTATTTATCCAAATATTGTTTTTTAAACTTATAATAGGAAGGTTATAATGAAAAATAGAGAAAATAGTTAACTCGGTTTTGGAAGAACAAAAAAATCGCTTGATTTAATAAGACATGCACGGATTTCGTGCAATTCTTAAAACACGATAGTATTTTGCGCAACATTTTCACGTGACGAGGGGAGTTTTGTGCAATTAACCTCAGCAAAATATAGAGAAGAACCAAAGTTGTAATGAAAGAAAACTAAAGACAACTTTAGATATAAAAAAAGATGGATCTGCATAGGCACAATAAATATTACTATACCATAAAAATAACAGAACTAAGTAATGTTCCATACGCCCAATCATACTCAATTAAAGGTCACTATTCAAGCATCAACCTTAATAACTGTCGAAGTATCAACCCAAGAGTTCATATAGTCAAATTCAAGACTGTTTTAAACGTGCGCACACGCAAAAAAGAAAAAAAAAAGATCTATAATAGAAGAATCACATTTGTACTATATATATTTAAGATAATAGTCTAAAACTCATATGAAACGGTCTCATGCATGAGACGAGTTACAAACTAGCACAAATCACACCTATCCTTCCCAAAATGTTAAAGCTTCAATGCCGAACTTATACCCCGTCTCACAGTGAGACGGTCTCATGCAAGTGTGCCTCGAAATAAATTACAGAATACTACAATTAAAAGTCGAGAAATTAATACACTATTAATCGAACATGCATTTTTAGAATCTAATGTCAAAAAACCTCTGTTTCTTCATCCATACAGGGAGAATCGGCTGTGCTTTCCCAGTAAAGTTGCCGAAAGCCGTCGTTATATTGTTCAAGAACTCGTAAACGTGCATTCTATGAACATCGTCGTCTTCACTATGGAGTTCACAAAGCAACCAATGCGTCAATTCGGCCGCGGATAAGAATCCGAAAACAACGAAAACGAAAGGGCTAAAACAATCGGGCAACAGAACGGACGCGAGACATGCAACCGACGCGTTACCAACTGAGAGCAAGCAATGATCGGCTATCGTGGCGAAACGGTGGCGCAGAGGAAAGCGGAGGAGCGTCGTGTAGGCGATGTAGAAGATGACGGTGCTGGAAACGGAGATGTGCATTGTTCTGGGGTGGGTTGAGAATGGGTTGTTGTTCTTGATCTGAAGAAGGTTGGTGAGTATCGGAATCGTCGAGGCGATGGTTTGATTGAAAGAGTTGATGAATCTCATTCGGATTAAATGATCGTGTGATGTGCACCTGTTTTGTAACTAATACTTTATAGTAAAACAACTAATACCTTTAGTGAAACAGGTTATACCTTTTGTTCAAACAACTAATACCTTTCAATGAAAGAACAAATACCTTTTATTGAAACAACTAATACCTTTTTATCAAACAATTAGAACTTTTTTTGAAACAACTAATACCTTTTATTAAAGCAACTAATACCTTTTCTTGAAACCACTAATACTTTTTATTGAAACAACTACCCTTTGTTGAAACCACAAATAGCTTTTTGAATGAAACAACTAATACATTTTTATTGAAACAACTAATACCTTTTATTTAAAAAACTAATACTTTATGGTGAAACAAGTAAGACTATTCAAAATACACACAAAATGTGAACCAATTGCACGGTAAAACTGGTGTACACAATCTTTGCCGGATTAAAATATATTGTTTAAGTTCTGAAAGTGGATAGAGATACGTCGAATTGTCTGGAAAATGCAACAAGAAACGAAGGTAGGATTTTTAAGAAAGTGGGGAATTAAATCGAATGAACAAATAAAAATAGGATGTTTGTTGGATTTTCTGGCATTGAAAATTTGATTTGAGCAGTTGCAAAAATGCAGAGAAGGAAAAGATATCTGTGGTGCTCCTGTTTCTCAAGTTGTGGTTTATTTATATAGGTGAGTGTGAGAGAGAAGACAAAAATAGAATTTTCCATGTTCTGTAGTGTAAAGATGACGCAGGTTTAAGAGAAGCTTTACCCCCCACCCCCCACAAAAAAAAAGGGTCTAATAAGAGAAAGTCCAAGAATTCAAAGGGGTTTTAAGTCTAATTTTGTGATGTTGGAATAGGAGTTGTGTTTGCGGCATTCAGTTTCACACAGAGTAGAAAATAGATAGAGAATGAAATGTAGAAATAAAATAATCAAAGATAATTTATATTTTATATTGGACAAATTCTACAAAGCATGTATTTGATATGTGGAATCTTATTACAAATCTCTATTTAAATGACTTCATTCCAAGTTTCAAGAGGTTAAACTTTACGGTTTAATTAATTTTATTTTTATATATAATCAAAAATTATTTTACAATGTTGATGAAGAGTATGACTCTTGAAAAATATTGCACCATAATCATATGTACAATACAATATATTTTAGGCAATTTTATTGAAAACTCACGGGTTTGGGCGCGGGTCGGGCGAGTTTGTGCAATACAACATAGTTTTTGTGTTTTAGTCACCTTTCAATGACTCCCTTAATTATGTGCGAGGACCTCTAACTCTTTATATTTCTAGACTAGAAGGTCGGAAAGAAGCTTAAAAGAATATTAAGCTTTTCAACAAAAAATTTTAAGGTCATCGACGAATATTTAAGCATAGAACTTGAAATTTGGATCAGGTGTTTTATAGCACCTTGTTGTGCAGTAAACTCATATGAGTCTATTGCACCATGTTGTGTTGTGCAACACAATTCTACTAAAAATACATTATAAACTCTATAGCATCGCGTTGTGTTGTATAACACAATTCAATTAAAAATACAACTATAAATTCACATGAATTTATTGAACAACACGATAGTGTACAAATTAAAATTCTTAAAACATATACGGTAACTAGTAATGCTCTCAAGGCCCACAGCATAGTAGAAAAGTTTAATTATTTCGTTTACAACAACTATTCATTAAGTTAATTTGATGTGGGCAGAGACGGATCCACCCTCTCCACTATGGGGCACGTGCCCCCATAAGTTCTGCACTCTTTTCACGTTATTCTGTAAATCTGTAATTTAAATATTCAAATTAAATATTACTTTCATTCACATTTAAACATTAATTCATTAATTAATTATTATTGTAACGTATACAATTATGCTCAATTAAATCGGCGCGAAGTTAGTGATGCACGACATTTCTGTATAACTCAAAATTCCTTCGACGATAGTTTTGAAATTCTCCATTTGAGCTTTGAACAAATTGCATTAGTTTTTTTTTTTTTTTATCGGATAAATAGTGATTCGAATTCATAATAGCGGACTTGTGTGGATAAAAAAAGGGGTACAACTGTAACCCCAATTTCAAAAATATTTTTCTAGCATTATACATCTATATACAACTCACAAATGGTTCATGGTTCACTCGGCCAAGTGGTTCATGGTTCATCCAGCCCAAATGGTTCATATATGATTTAGAGTTCATTGTTTAGGGGTTAGAGTTTAAAGTGCATAATTAATTCAAATTAAAATTAAATTCAATTGTATCAATTTGAATTGGTGCATAAGGTGCACAGGAGAGTGGCTCCTAAAATAATATATAGACTTTTTGGATTTAGTGTAAAATAGAAAAAATATAAAATGAATGAATGTACATAAAAAAAAAATACATAAACAATTGTCAAATAGACTAACATCGACCCTCACACTCCTAAGATTACAAACACTCTCGGTTGCACTCTTGGTTGTGTCTTGAAAGTTACTCTCTAAAGCTTGGAGTAGAGCAAATGGTATTTCACTTTTCCTCAAACTTGTATCTCGACCAATGCAGTGTATTTATAGACTTGGAGATCAACTGCATTGTCCTATCTAGTCGGTTTGGATAGCCTTGAAACTCTCCACCATCAACTCCATGATCTTGATGTAACCACACATGATCTTTCTATTCTCACTCATCCACAATGCAACCACCTGATAATAAAATTGTATTGTCATCAACCTGCAATATAGGAAACATAAAAAATACATCTATTAAAACGAAGTCAGTGTTAGGAGAAAGAAAAAATTTATGATGTTGTGCAGAATGTTGTCCAACATATGAAACAACATCCATAACATCAACAATTACCATACCCTAGTCATACCAAGCGGACCCTAAATGTTATATGCATTTTAATGTATTTTAAAATATTGAAAGATACTATAACTTATTTCACAAATTCTTCTATGAAATTTGTTCCTAGTATGAGACTCATACCATTACACTTATAAAGTAATATCACTATTCTTATAAACTAGTACCTATAACATTTAATACTATAATATCAGTTTAAAAATTTAATGGTATCAAGTGATAAGTATAGCAGTATTAATTTATAAGTGTAGTTTTATAAATTTCATACCATGAACAAGTTTCACTAAAGACCTCCTCAACTAATTTATACTGAACCGTATAATTATTAATATGAAAAATTAGTTGTAGGGTTAAGTGTAAAAAAATTACATATTTTTGTATAGTAAATTATATGATTTTAAAACGCACTATTAATGTACGGTGTATCTGGATGCACATGATATTCACTCTTAATTTAAAGGGTAGAGGAGCACAAAAATATATTTAAATAAATCATTTTTCATTATTATGATATAATATAACATTTGATTATATAATTTATTAATTTATTTTATTTGTAAGGTTTTGGGGGAGTGAATGCAATTTTTTTTTTTGAATTTTATAAAGTTATAGGATCAAGATCAAATTCCATAATAATTTATGGATTTTTATAACTTAAAAAAATTTGATCTTTTAGTCCTGTCACCTGCTATTACAGGTAATTAGTAGGTGACCGGACGAAAAAAATCAAATTTTATTAAATTGCATGACTAAAATAAAAACGCGTAAATTAATAGGATAACGATCAAAATGTGTGAAAATTATAGGATGCAAAAAACTTTTTTTCCTAAAAGTTAATAATACTCCATCCGTCTCAATCATAATGATAAAGTACCCCATATTTTTGTCCCAATCATAATGGTAAAGTACCCTCTATTCACCTTTTTACTCTAATTAACACCCTTGAAAGACTATGTTATTTACACAATATGCCACTCAATTAACCCAACACTTTACCCACTATTAACCTTTTTACTATAATTAACACCCTTGAATTACCATATTTACCCTCAACTATTTCACTATTGCACTAAAGGCTTATGAACCTTTTTACTATAATTAACACCCTTGAATTACCATATTTACCCTCAACTATTTCACTATTGCACTAAAGGCTTACGAACAGTAAAAATGTCATTACGATTGAAACGGAGGGAGTACTATATAATACCATATTAAATAAAGTTATATGTAACAGAAGATAGCATTATAAGTATATTATACTCATGTATAATACCTTAAAAATTGATTTAATTTCATAATATCTTATAATTTTGATTATGATTTTTATTTTTAATCAAAATCGAATCAAAAAATTCGATGCGGTTAAGATCGGTATATAGTCGAATTCTTCGGTTTCGATTTATTATGATAAATAATTCGGTTATTTTGAATTTGCTATTTCGATTTTGTTATTTCGAATCAGCTCAGTAATCGAAAATCGAATGTTTGCACATGTATTTATTTTACAGCAACACATATAAATTAACCTCGTACCACACTTATTTCAACCTCGTACCGCTATCATTTCAGTCCATATCACTATTAATTTAACCCCGTACCACCCTTATTTCAACCCCGTACCATCATTATTTCAGCTTGTACCACAATTTAATTCAACTTATACCATCATTTTTAAATTTGTACCACAATTTAATTAAATCCGTACTGTAATATATTAATCATGTACCGCACTTTAATGAAGCACGTACCATCGTTTCCTTTTAATTTTTTGTTGACTTCGTTAAGAGTATAATGACTCAAAAAATTTATTATTTTAGGCTAAAAAAGAATGAAATTAAAAATCTTGATAATTTTTTTTTCAAAATAAGAATGTTTTAAAAACGAGGGTTCTCTAATAATGAAATTAGTGAGATATTCTCATTCTTCTCATTATTTATTTTCGAATCCTTTCTCCAAGAGTGAATCTTTTGTACACCAATTTTATTATACAATTATTGCACAAATAAACCTTTGTTCAATAAAATTAATTAGTAGGGCTCAATAAAAACAAAGAATAATAACTAACTAATAGTACAACTTAATATAAACAAATAATACTATTAAAAAAAAGAACTCCAATTTTCGCTTGGATTCCTCTGTGCTAAAATAGGGTATTCCATCACTATTCCATATCCTCTCAATATTTAACACATATCCTATGTTTTAATAATTTAAGATCTAATAAAAATAGCATACGGTGTTAATAAAAAAAAGAGTGTTCATAATGTGAAATTTTTTCCTCCACTTTCTTTTCCCACTACTCCATGAAATACTAATTTTTGGTTGAATAATATGTATCAAAACTTTATAGCTTCATTCTTGAAATTTTGATTAATTAACGGAATGTAATTTTTCCAAATAAAAAAAATTTAAGTATTATTTTTACTGATTAGAAATTACTTTAGAAAAAGAATTTTAAAAATAAGTTTAAAATATATGTCCAATAAGTGATGCTTGTGATTAAATTTTAATTTGGATGAACCATGAACTCTAAATCATATACCTTATACCCTAAACCACGAACAATTGGGCCGAAAATGTAACCATGAAATTATTGATTTAGTAGAACATAAAAAATTGGAAAAAAGAAAATTTAAAAAAAAAAACTATAAAAAAAGTGCTATATGAAATGAAATAATTGTGAAATATCACTTTTTTTTTTTTGCATGTTGGAATAATGTAATGGGCCAAGAAGTGGAATAATTGTGAAATAATTGTGGAATAATTTTGGGTACATGTATCTCGATGCAATGCAAGAGTTTGTCCTGATTAGCTGGGAAGAATTGTGACCGGCTGTCGTTATTTACAGCAAACGCACAGGCTCTCTCCTCTTGCCAAAATATCTCAAAAACCACTGCAACTCAATCAGTCCTATCAATCATACACTCTGATTTCCCAATTCTTCCACATAATCTCTCTCCGCGTCCTCTGTTTTTCCGGCGGATATTCGCAGGCCTCATTACATTCACACTTCTCCCCGTTGCTTTCACACTTCTGATTTCCCAATTCTTCCACATAATCTCTCTACGCGTCCTCTGTTTTTCCGGCGGATATTCGCAGGCCTCATTACATTCACACTTCTCCCCGTTGCCGTATTTTTGCTTTCACAAATCCCGAAATTTGAAATTAGGGCTCCATTTCGTTTCACATGCTCCTAAATTCGAAATTAAGGCTAGATACCTGGAATTGGAGAGGTTTGTTTCACACTTCAGCTTTCTATTTGTGATTTCCGTCACTGGATTCATAAGTTTTCTGGTTTTGTGTATCAATCTCAGTTGTGAGAACATGCATGTGTATGATTTATAAATTCTTTTTGTTGATTTTTGTGATAGCTTGAGTGGTTTCGTTTTGGTTTTTGATGATTGAACAGTTCGTTTTGGTTGATTTATTAGCGAGAAAATAACTTTTTTATGATAGAACGCTAAGCCAAACGCTTTTATGGATTCCTGATAATGAAATAGAGTATGAGTTAGAAAATATGACATAAGCTTTGCAATTCTTATTTCATGATTTTCTTAATTTGGTGGACTGTGTGGTTTGATTTATATGTACTTTTGCAATTAGAATGTAGTTTCGTAGGTGGTTGCTTGTTTATCCCTTTTGTGAATATATTATATAAAGGGAACTTTAGATATTTAAGTTGTAAATGATAAATAAGCAGAGCAATAAGCATAATGCATTTGACAAAATGAGCACCTTTTCCCACAATTTTCTCACCCAAACATATCAAGTTGAGTTCTTACTTTGCTACCGTTTGATGTTTGCCATCAGGAATCGCAAACAACAATGGGCTTTGAAGGTCCAAAGTTAGGGGCATCACATCGGTAATACCCTTTCATCTGTCCTCACGCTTCAAATTGCGTACATCGGATATTTAATTGTGAGATTGCTCATTATTAGATATTTCTATCGAACAAAGTGAACGCATGGAAAATAAATATTCTTTCGTTTCATATAGTAATAGTATTGTGCTTTAATCCAACTCCAAGTTAATACCATAACACTTAAAAATTAATACCACTAACACTTGTAAACTGATATTATTATATTTAAAAATTAATATCATAACATTTAATGTTATGGGTATTCGTTTGTGAGAATAATGATATCAATTGATAAGTGTAATGATATTAATTTAATATTATGAACAAGTTTCACATGAGAGTTTGTGTTCACTTTATTAAAATAAAATAAGTATTAGCACTAGATATGTTTTAGATAATTTTCTTGAATTCATTACACTTATCTTAAATTTTGTATTAGGTAGGATATACAAAATGACATTTTCAATGTGTGAAAATTTTCAAAATTAATGATATTTTTTGATATAAAATTAAAAATATAAAAAAATTTAAACTTTTGAGATGTTTTTTTTCTTTCTATATTTTATATTTTTTAATTAAAGTTTTTTTTAAATTTTCTATAAATTTTGTTAATTTTAATGAATTATTGGAATAACTAATGCCACACCAAAATATGAAAATCAATCACGTAATGACGCATGAATAAAAAGGTAAGAAATAGTCATATCCATTTTGGCCTATTTGATTACCTGTTGTAGCCTATAGCAGGTAATAGGACTCAAAATAAAATTTGTACAATTTAATGAACAAAAAGTTAAAAATCGAAACGGAATATATCATTTTAAAAAAGGGATGGACTTAATTACTGGCACGAAGAAAACATAATCCCTTTATTTTAAAAATTATTTCCTCGTAATTTTTAAATTTAAAAATAACGTTTATTATATTAGTTCACCAAAATATCACTCGAAAATAGTAGATCTCCGGCTTGGGTAGCCCCTTGGGGCGTAGTCATTCCTAATATTTGGGTAACCAAATTTGTGTTCCTTAATTCGTGTTTCAATTATTTTCTCCATAATTTTGCTTTAAATCCTAACAACCCGGTATCAAGAGCATCGGGTTCAAGGGATCTGGTGGGAGCAATTATGATGGCTGAAGGGAAATCGCCTGTTGAGAAGTTTGATGGAATGGATTTTGGATTCTGGAAATTTCAGATCGAGGATTACCTGTACGGTAAAGATCTGTATCAACCTTTGGGTTCAAAGCCTAAAGATATGAAGGACGACGAGTGGAAGTTCTTTGGCCGGGCGGCGCGATGAAGTGTGGTTCGTCTGTCGTTATCCGGGAACTTCGCCCCTACATACTGGTGAAAGCAAAAATCACAAAGGAGATCTTTGGAGATTTTTGATCGAGATGTATGAAAAACCGTCTGCAGCGAACAAGGTTCATCTGATACGGAGGTTATTCAACCTGAGGATGGCAGAGGATACTGTGGTAGCCAATCATCTCAACGAGTTCAATATGATCATAGCCCAATTGAGCTCGATTTTTGATGATGAGGTTCAAGCCCTAATTTTGTTGTCTTCTTTACCAGAAAGTTGGAGTGGGACGGTAACAGCTGTTAGTGCTTCAACAGGTAAAGTGAAACTTAAATTTGATAAGGTTAGAGATCTGATCATGAGCGAAGAAATTCGCAGGAAAGAATTGGGTGCGGCCACAAGATCAGCCTTGAGTGTTAGAAACAGAGGCAGATCTGAATCCAAAGGGAAGCCAAATCGGGGTAGATCAAAGTCAAGGGGCAAAGATAAGCCCAAGAAGGACAAAAGTCAAGTCGAGTGCTATAATTGTCATGAACTTGGTCATTATAAAAGGGAGTGCAAGACACCAGCAAAGGCACAAGGGAATGCACCAAAGAAGAATGACAACTCAGCAAACGCCGCCACTGATGAGGGCTCAGATGCATTAATCTTGAGCGTAAGCAGTCCATTAGAATCGTGGGCGTTAGATTCAGGAGCATTGTTTCATTCGTGCAGCAGTACTGACGTGATGGAGAAGTACACTTCCGGGAACTTTGGGAAGGTTTATCTAGCTGATGATGAACCTTTGGAAATCAAAGGGAAGGGGAATGTTCAGATCAAGACACCAAATGGAACTGTTTTGCAGTTGAAAGATGTGAGACATATTCCTGGATTGAAGAGGAATTTAATTCCAGTTGGGCAGCTTGATGATGAGGGTTACAAGGTGATCTTTGGTTGCAACATGTGGAAGATAACCAAAGGTGCCAAGTGGCTCGAGGCAATAAAGAGGGAATGTTGTACATGACAGGCAACACCCGGGACAGCATTGCTCTTGCAGGTGAAAAAGGGAATGCAGATTTGTGGCATTGTCGTCTTGGCCACATGAGTGAGAAAGGGAATGCAAACTGCCAGACCTCAAGACAGTTGACATCGGGTTATGTGAGGACTGTGTATTCGAAAAACAAAAAAGGGTGAGTTTTTCTAAGGGAGGCAGAACTTTGAAGAAGCAGAAGCTGGAGTTAGTCCAAAGCGACTTGTGGGGTCCAGCACCAGTGACATCCCTTGGTGGAGCATCATATTACATGACTTTCATTGACGACTCTACGAGGAAGGTATGAGTTTATTTTCTGAAAAATAAGTCTGATGCATTTAATGCTTTCAGGAAGTGGAAGGCCCTTGTAGAAATTGAGACGGGTCTCAAAGTGAGGTGTTTGAGATCTGATAATGGTGGAGAGTACGAGCTCCGTGAGTTCAAAGAATTCTGTGAGGCGAATGAAATTCGAATGGAGAAAACCGTGAGAGGAACCCCCCAGCAGAATGGTGTGGCAGAACGTATGAACAGAACGATATGTGAACGTGCTAGAAGCATGAGATTGAAGTGTGGGCTGCCAAAGATGTTCTGGGCAGAGGCAATTAACATTGCAGCTTACTTGATAAACAGAGGACCCTCAACTCCCTTGGAAAATGGCATACCAGAGGAGGCCTGGTTGGGTAAGGAGGTAAATCTGTCTTTTTTTCGAGTATTTGGGTGTGTTTCATATGTTCATGTTGATGCTACTAGTAGAAGTAAATTGGATGCTAAATTTGTTAAGTGTACACTTGTTGGATATGGCGGTGATGAATTTGGCTATCGATTTTGGGATGATAAAAATCGAAAGATAATTCGTAGTCGAGATGTCGTATTTAATGAGCAGATGATGTACAAAGACAGGTTGGGGATATCCAAAAAAGGTGGTTCTGAAACTCAGGTTGTGGAATTAGGCATTTCGAACTCAGGTGGGAGCAAGGAGGTTCTAGATGATCAGGTGATTATTGAGGAAGAACCAAGTACACCACCACCAACAATTCCGTTGCGGAGATCCATGAGAGAACGGAGATCTCCTGATAGGTATTCACCTTCTCTTCATTATTTATTGTTGACTGATGGTTGTGAACATGAATGTTATGCAGAGGCTATACGTAGTGAACATGTGAACAAGTGGAAACTTGCGATGGATGATGAGATGAATTCGTTGATGACCAACGAAACCTGGGAACTAGTTGAGCTCCCTAAGGGCAAGAAAGCACTGCATAATAAGTGGGTTTACGGAATCAAAGAGGAGGCTGATGGAAGCAAACGCTACAAGGCAAAACTGATTGTGAAGTGGTTTCAGCAGAAACATGGTATTGATTATACTGATGTTTCTACTCCAGTGGTGAAGCTAACTACCATTCGGTTAGTTCTGAGTTTGGTGGCTGCAGAAAACTTGGTGTTAGAACAGATGGATGTGAAAACAACCTTTATTCATGGTGACTTAGATGAGGACATCTACATGAAGCAACCGGAAGGATACTTGTCAAAGGGAAATAGCGAGGTTGTTTGCAAATTGGAGAAGAGCTTGTATGGTTTGAAACAAGCTCCATTATAGTGGTACAAGAAATTTGATGGGTTCATGCACGAGATTGAGATCAATAGGTGTGAAGCAGACCATTGCTGTTACTTCAAGAGGTGTGATGGTGGTTATATCATTTTGCTATTATATGTTGATGACATGTTGATAGCAGGCTCTAGTGCTCGGGAAGTGAGCAAATTGAAGAAGAAATTGTCTGATAGGTTTGCTATGAAGGACCTTGGAGAGGCCAATCAAATCTTAGGTATGCGAATCGATCGTGATAAGGTGGCAGGAAAGTTGTATCTTTCACATGCTGAATACATAAAGAAGGTCTTGACGAGATTTAGTATGGAAGATGCAAAGCCAGTTCGGGTCCCGTTGGGAAGTCAGTTCAAGCTATCCAACAAGGACTCACCTAGTAGCGAAGAGGAGAGGACCTACATGCAAAACACCCTGTATGCTTCGGCAATTGGCAGTTTGATGTATGCTATGGTGTGTACAAGACCAGATATTGCACAGTCAGTGGGAGTTGTTAGCCGGTTTATGGGTAATCCGGGCAAGCAGCATTGTGAGGCATTGAAGTGGATCCTTAAGTACTTGAGAGGTACTACTGAACAAGCTTTGTGCTTTGAGGGCAAAAGCGTTGAGTTGACAGGATATGTTGATGCAGACTTGGCATCAAATGATCTCGACAAAAGGAGGAGTACAACCGGGTATGTGTTTACTTATGGTGGTACGGCAATTTCTTGGGCTTCTAAGTTGCAGAAGATCGTAGCTCAGTCCACTGCAGAAGCAGAATACGTTGCAGTTACTGAGGCTAGCAAGGAGATGGTTTGGTTGCAGAATCTTTCGTGTGAGTTGGGGAAGGAGCAAAATGATAGTATTCTGTATAGTGACAGTCAGAGTGCTATTCACTTGACAAAGAATTCGGTCTTTCACTCGAGGATGAAGTACATTGAGTTAAGGTATCATTACATACGTTACCTCATTGAAAACAAAATCGTACAACTGATGAAGATCCGAGGAAGTGAGAATCCTGCTGACATGTTGACTAAGGTTGTGACCTTAGAGAAGTTAAAGTTATGCATGACTTCAACTGGCCTTGGAAACTGAGATGAAGGCCTGACACTACTACCAGTGAGAGAGACCGTTGAAACGGAGGAGACAAGTTACAGTTGGAGTCAGTCTCCAGGTGGGAGATTGTTGGGATTGTTGGAGCCTGATCGGAACCGGGGATGCAGAGCGTGGGAGGCGCTCGACCAGTGCTCATGGTCGAGCACTTATGCTCGGTCGAGCACCCCCCAATGCAGCGCCCACCAGGCGCTCGACCATGTCAAGAGCTCGAGCAGAACCGCTCGACCAAGGCACGAGGTCGAGCGGTTCTGGAGGCCTGTACGCGGATTTTAGGGTTTTGGCCCAGTCTCATATTTAAACACTCTTGATTCATTGTATCATTGTATCACCAAAATATCACTCGAAAATAGTAGATCTCCTGGCTTGGTAGTGCCCCCAGACGTAGTCATTCCTGACGAACTGGGTAACCAAATTTATGTTCCTTAATTTGTGTTTCAATTATTTTCTCCATAATTGCTGCTTTAAATCCTAACACAATTCAGCCGTGGATAGCAACCCGAAAAGGCCGAAAACGAATGGGCTGAAAGAATCGGGCAGCAAAACAGAGGAGAGAGACGCAACGGAGGCGTTACCAATGGAGAGGAGGAAATGATCGGCGATCATGGCGAAACAACGGCGCAGAGGAAATCGCCAGAGGGCCGTGTAGGCTAAGTAGAAGATGATAGTACTGGAAACAGAGACACGCATTGTTTTGGGGTGTGTTGAAAATGGGCTGTTGTTCTTCAGCTGAAGAAGGTTGGTTAGTATCGGAATTGTTAGGGCGATAGTTTGATTGAAGGAATTTATGAATCGAATTCGGGTTAATTGAAAAATTGAGCTTCTGAAATGTATGGAGAAAGCAGGAAGGAAAGAAAACAGGGTGTTTCTTGCATTTTCTGGCATTGGATATTAGAATTTTTTTTCTAGGTTACTCGCTCTGTTTCTTCTTCTTTTTTTTTGAGAGGTTGCTCTGTTTCTTGTCTAAGGTGTGTGTTAATATAGGTTTTAGTGTGGGTTGTTTGAGAAAGAAATGTAAACAAAAAGGAAATTTCCACGCGCTATAATAATGATGTGGCATTGGGTGTAATTGGGTATAAATAAATACTACTCCTGAATTATGGGTTCAAAGGGTTCTAAATCGAATAACTCTTTACTCTTGGGTGATATCGAAAAGAAAAAAAAAAGGAAAATGCGGCAAGTCTAATAGCTCTTGTGTGATATTGAAAAGAACAAAGAAAACGCGGAGAAAAAAAAAAGAATATGTGTTCTTTGGGATTGGGTATAACTGTATTAGTATAACTCATAATTCCTGCTCCTATATTTAATCTTTTTATAGAATGATTCTAAAAATAATCTTTTTGATATAAGGCAAAATTTCTGTAGTACAATGAATTTATATTTTTAAATTGTACTCCCTCCATCACAACTCTTTCTTCACATTATCTTTTTTCTCGTATTTTAACTAAGGAGTTGTTTATTAGTATTTGAAATGGTAGAGTGAGTTTTAAGAAGGAGTATGATAGTTTTATCTCTCTTCTATTATATGTTTTTTTTTTTAAATTACTTTATCATTTCAAATACTAATAAAAAATTCGTTCGCTAAAAAATGAGAAAGCAGTAATTGTGAAGAAAGAGTTGAGATGGAAATAGTATTAGTTAATTGTTTTTTAGATTTGAAAAATATTTGTTTTGTCATTGAAAAGTTGGATTGTATAGGTACGGGTATGGTAATACATGTATGACATATTATAGATATTGAGACACATATATTTTTTTTTAGACAAAGTCTAGTATGAAAATTTTTATAAATGAAAAAACTTTAATTTACAATCAAATCCTGTAATTGGTGAATGTAAGACAAAATTGAGTGGTTCATGGTTCACTCTGCCCAAGTGGTTCATGGTTCACCTGACCCGAATAGATCATAATTTAGGGTTCATTATTTAGTGTTTACGGTGTAGATAATTGATTTAGGACAATTTTATAGATTTCATACATGAATATTTTCACACTAGACCTACTCTTTTTTTTAATTAGGTAAGATACGACGGGAGATGCGATTATAGTTTTTAAAATTATTTTATATTATCCCTGTGAATATAAATATTTTTGGCAAAATATTATATGAACCATTTACACCATAATAATATCCATACACCACTATTTATCTCAATTTCGGGTCATTAAATGGGTCAAGTATAAAAAACAGATATTTTTTATTTTCACCCAATTTTCTCTCTCTAAACCCTCTCTTTCCCCAATTCTCTCCACTTTCGCGATTTCTTCACGAGAAGATTTCTTCAAAGACCCTAAACTAAATCGTCCAATTCTTCGAAGATTCGTGCAATTTCTTTAAGAGAAGTATGTGTGATTCATGCGATTTATGTGTTCAGTCTGTTATTGGTGAGATTCGTGCGATTTCCCTGTCTTCTATTTTTGGTTCATCGAAGATCTTCGATTGACGGTTAATTTCATCTAACAGGTAACACATATTCCTTCTATTCCTTTATTATGGTGTAACGCTTATCATGTGTTTGATGAAATGATTAAATAGAAAATCTCCTTCAGCATAAAGAAATTTTATGAGAGATGGATATGTATCAAGGAAGATTCATAGGATTTACTTTTGTAACATGTCTTGTAGATCCTGCCATTGTAAACTATATATTATGTACACAGAGTCAATAGAATTAGTTTACTCTGCATATCTGTTGCGTTCTTATAATGTGTATGAATTAGGTGTTGTGATCATTATTAATTTTTTATAGGATTTTGGTAGAGAGCAATAATGAATTGAATGCAAATTAATAAAATTTCTAAAATAGTTTTAGTTACTTAAAATGTTATTCTTGTTGGTTTTGTTTAGTTGTTTTGTTGTTCTTATATTGTTGCTTATTTGTGTTTTTACCACTTTTTAAGGCAATTGAAACCTTTTATCCTTAGGGTTTAGATGGCGTAGTATGTAACTGTTGGAATTTAGAGGCACATAAACACGTAATACATGCGCAGCAGAAATAAACAGTTCACCAACAAGAATAATTAATTGCATAATTAAATACGAGTAAACGTAAATAAAATTCTTACAGCAATTCGTACACGGATTCCTAACTATAGTATTCACGTAACAGTCGTTTACTAACTCGCATAGATCTACCAACGTTGAATCCCCGAGATGAATTTGCTAGGAAAATTCTAACTTAGAGATTTTACGGAGAAAATATGAAATCTTTTATTATGAATTCCCAATGACTCATATATATAGGGGAGACCCAACTTAAATTTTAAGCTAACCTGATTAGGAATCCATAATCTTGTAAATTAAATCTCATAGATTTAATTCCCATATACATAAATCTCTACGGATTTAATTTCCATGTATATCAAATCTTTGCGGATTTGATTTTCATATATATCAAATCCCATAATAATATTCCATATATTATTACTGGGAGTCCTTTTTAATTAAATCTAATTTAATTAAATAGCAATAATAATTAATTCTAAATATAATTATTATTATATTCTCCATAAATTAAATATTAATATCCAATATAATATTTAATCAACCAACTATAATTAGTAAACAATCGTTACTTGTTGTGTGACCCATAGACCCTCATATATCGAGTGATTAGTCAAACTAACGGTCTTAATTGAACCCTAGACAATAAATCGACATTCTCAATATATGAGGTACTTGCTGCGAAAAATGTGCAACAATTGCATTCTAAAAAACATGGACTATTATGATAACTTCTTTTCATTCATTTAATACTCGATTAAATCTTGAACATTATGAAATGTCTATTCAAATAACTTAAGCATATTATCTCTAATCACTAATTGATCATGTATGTCACACTTAGCCACAAAGTCTAAGTTGACGTGCATCGGCCGATGACTTAGATCCAATTATGACGAGAAGATGAGTATTCTCTCTAAATTCACTTTGATGAATGAATCATATTCTCGACTAACTACACACGCGACACGCACTTCGTGATGAACCCAATCAAGCCATATCTACCCATGGGAAGGGCTGGCGTTGGTCATGGTCAAAGTTCATCACTCCACACATGTCGCAGTATTAATCTCAAGTCAGCCGAGTATCGATCGCTCCCACTAACCGATACACCCATGACACATATTGTGGAATTACATCAAACGGTTTCTACCGGATGTGTATACCAATACTCTCTAAGGTATCTCAGATCCATCATGAGATACCTAGTATCTCGTAGTAAGTGGGATCTTTACTACACTCTCTAAGAAGTATGATGCGGATCGACACCAATCTCAATTCAGATCATCAATATCCATTCTTGATGATCCTTGATCGAGCCATTTGAGAATCATGCTTAAGTCATCCGAGTTCTCACAATCTCAATGACAAAGAATGACTTCGTGGAACACTTGCATGAATAAATGCAAACAATCAAACATAATATTCAAACAAACAGTATTGCCATACATTAATATTAAATGAATTATAATATTAAATCGTTGAATATCATCGAAGTATTATATTCTTACAATAGATTGTCTCAGGACACTAACACTAACCGTAACTATCTCATGTTAGAATAAAGTGAAGGGAGTTGATGTGATAACTGTTCACTACTGTATTAGTTCTTGGGGCTTAGGAATTATCACATTTTCGTAACAACATCTTAACATAATAGAATGTAAGTGATAATTATTATTGTAGCTCAATCTTTGCCTCCATAATGGCTTTAGTTAGTTTCTTATTCTCTAAGAGGAGAAGATGGGAGGATTCTTACAAGATAATAAATATTTCTTTTTTCATGACAGGTAGTCCATGTAATATTACCAGAATGAGCCCTATGTTCAAAGTGATAAAAGAGGAAAACCAAAATATACCAAAAGCTTCTGAAACGGTCGATTAAGCTTAAGCAGACACTCAGGTGGGTTATGAAAACTACTTGCATATTTGTCGTGCTCTATTTTTTCATAATGTTGTTTATAGATTCTCAATAGATGAAGTTTTAGTAATCCTTGTTTGGTTGCAAGGGAAATACTTGTTTTTATTGACACAATTGTTTATATAGTTGTGATATTTGTGACTGGTTGTTTTGATAAGGTCTGAAAATAGTGTATGAATCTACATCCAATATATTTTTATGTTACATTATTGTACTTATAAATATGAGTTCATGCCACTGTTGGGATTATACTGGAAAGTATGCTTTTACTTTGTATAATCAAAACTGAATTTCGAACTTATTTACTGAAATAAATTGTTTATCATTGATGCTTTAAATATCATCGAATGTCACATATATTTACTGCATAACTGTTCAATAAATAGTACGTGTTACATTGTAGTTAATTTAGTGATACCGGATCACGAATATTAAATTAACAAGTCCTTGTTGTATAAAAAAGTACACCATTCACGACCTAGATGGAAATGAACAATCCATCGTGAAAGGTTGAAGTGTAAAGCTTCAGATTGGCTTGTCTTGACCAAGAGATTACACTAGTGCATGATCGATTTGAATAGGACCTCTGAGGAGGACAAATTCTTTAACCGAACAAAGAAGAATTAGACCTCAGTGGTTCGTTATTTCTTAATCTTCGTCCCTTAAATAGGATCACGTGTGGTTGGTAACTATTGCTTTGACTTATCACGGGTAGAGAATCAACGAGATTCAATACTTTATATCTTGGGCAATATTATTGGTCACACGCGATTTGCTAAGATTTAATACGGAGAATCGTGTGCAAAGCACGCTTTGTTCGACGCCCTTGGGAGGTTCATAAGATTTATCATACCAAATCTTGCAAGTGGAACTAGTTTTAGGTATGGATAATAATGTTGAATCGTTTCTTAACCAAGGACAAAAGATATTAATTAATGGAAAGCTATTTGGTGGCTTGAATTAATTAATGGGCTAGATAATCTAAAACACGGAAATAATAACCGGGAGCCATATTGACTATAATATGGGTTAAGATGGATAGTGCAATATTAATTATGTAGTGGGATTAATTAATATTTATGGGCTTGAATAATATTGTGGCTCAATATTGATAATTCAAGATCCATTTGAAGGTCCAATCTTAATTTTCCTAAAGGCTCCCTAAGTAGCCCAACATAAAGTCCAATAACTGAAAAAGGTGTTTAAAAATAAAATAAATCTTGTTGCATATTTTTCCTGTTTTTTCGAAATTTATGGATAAAAAGGGGAGAAAGATTTTCTTTGAATTTTGTTATGGAATGAAGATATGTATTCTTTGAATACAAGATTATCTCATTAAATTCAATAAATCTCCCACTTGGTTATTCATATGGTCAATTTCAAAAATTTTGAAATATAAAGGGCAAGAAAGATTTTCTTGATTTTCTTGAAAAGATATTATGGAAGATATGTGCACTTGTTGGTCCCGGTGGGAAAACCCATTTTGCGCGTGCGGAAGCAAAACATTTCATGCGATGCATATAAAACAGGGGTGAAGGAATGGTGATTTCAGATTTTTCTCTTTTAAGCTCATGTGTTGTGTCTTGCTTATGATCGAATGCGTATGACAAGATAAGAACGTAAAAGCGTTAAAAACAACACAACAATGTATAGTGGTTGGAGAATCAAGCTCCTACATCCACTCTCCCTCATTCGCAGGGAAATTCCTTCAAACACTTCCTAAGGCTTTTCGATTACCTCGTAGTTTACTAACCTTTCTACTTTGAGCTTTCGACTACCTCGTAGTTTACTAACTCAAATTGGACTTATCATCCCTCGGGCTCCCCTCTAGATGTTTAACGAGTTCACACTCCAATCGGGACTTATCACCCTCACTCGGGATTCGCTTTAACAACTACCCTCACTTCACCACTAGTTATCTCTTACGAGAATAGGGTTTGGGTTTGGTGTTGTCTCCAACTATGGTGAGATTTTCCCTTACATTTGTTTAGCCTCAATCTTAAGGTTGGAAAAATCTCTCTAAGCTAGGATACATCGTGGGTTGCTTAGGTTTGGGTTCTAGAACACTCTTTGAATATATTTGTATATCTATAGACTTGTGTTCTAGGGTGGGAATCTTTGAGTATAACTCCTCTTAGCTCTGAGCAACGTGTGCTATATTCTCCACGATCCACCCTTAATTTGATGGAAGAACTTGTATTTATAGTGTGGATTTGAATGTTACTGCAGTTGGAGAGAATCACATTCAAATCCATACTATTCTTTGTAAGTTCTCGCGAACTTTTTTCTTTGGTTGTCTTTTCTTCTCATTCACAATTTGGATTCCGGCTATATTCCTCGACTTCGATTGCTTTCGGAACATTCATGATATATCGAGCATTCAATTATATTATCGAAGTCTTCGATAATCATCGTGCCTTCAGGATTCTCTGAGTCTCAGTGTCTTCAGAGACATCTTGAGTCTTGATTTCTCGATCTCATACCGAGTCTTGATTCTCGATTTCATCTCGAAGTCTTGATTCTCGATTTCATCGAAGTCTGAGTCTTGATTCTCGATTTCATATCGAAGTCTTGATTCTCGGTTCTGCTGAGCGAAAACTTCAGTTTCATCTTTGAAACTTCAGTTTCTTGAACTTTCTCGAGTCTTGAATCTAAGCGCATTATATCTGCCGACTATACGGTGCGAGATATTATCCCTGAACACTCTAAAACTGAATCCTGACTCATCTATCAAGATTATCCTGAACATGTCATACTCAGGGGTTTTGGGATCTAATCAAAATCCTCTTTATTAAATTCATTTCCCAACAATATGTATTTCTTGGAATACAAGTATATCTCATAAATTCAAGAAGATCTAAATCTTGGAATTTTGATCCCTAATATTTCGAAATTTACCATAACTTGATGAGGTGGAATTTTTGTGGAATATTTTAATTATGGGAAAAAGAATATAGGAGATATATTCAAGATTTCTTGAAAGATCAAGAAAAAGATTTTCCCACATTGTTTTTTCCCCTAAAAATTCGACCATCACGCATCTATAAATAGGGGATGATTCTTTCATTCCCAAGTACAATTCCATGTGCTGGAAAAATTAGTAAATCCACAAAGGTGGTGCAACAAAGTTTAATTTTCCTTTTGTTAATTGTTCGCGAGCATCCTTCCACCGGATTGTCGAGCAAGGACTAGGGAATACTTGGGAAGGTTTTTCGGTGTGTTTAATCAACAAGACCATTGCCATTCCAAGAGGTACGTTTACGTAAACTCGTAGTAATTCCGCATGCGTAGGATTTACGTGAACTGTTTATATGCATAATTTGTTGTTGAATTATTATTTAAATTAATATAGGATTAATTCATGCTAGTAATAATTGTTAGAATTAAATTTGTATTTAAATATTCATCCCGAATAGATCCGTGCAATTAATTCCCCAACAACTGGTATCAGAGCCTCGGTTTCGGGCTCTGAATTTTAGATTGTAATTTAATTCGTTTTCATTAAATTTGAAATCGGATAGTATAATTGCTAGATCTTTTTTGCAGGTATCCAATTGTCATGGAATTTAATGTGTTTATTTATGCATGCATATAAATTGTGGGTTTTAATTCTATTCGTTCGAATTCGTTTTTGCCTCGTGGGAGAAAATCCACGAGTAGATTAGGATTTGTTTGATTTGATCAATGTAATAGACTAGTCTAGATCTAGATTTATTTATTTTTTGTAAATAAATTCTAACCGGATCGGAAACGGAGGCGGAGACGAAGAATTAAAGGATAGATCCAGAACCGTCTGTGACGACGGCATCGCATCGCTAAACGTCTGAGAGAGAGGCACGCTGACGTGGACATCGCCATCGCCATAAAAGACGGGCATGACGCTAAAGCGTCGCGGATCGGCTCGACGCTACGGCACGGATAGGCGACATGCACGAGCGTACGTAATGGGGTATATGGACCACGCAGAAAGTCGCCAAGGTAGACGGCGGCGAGGCTGGCGAAAATACACATGACATGACCTTATGGATACGACATCGCCCGCCGAAAGCATCACGAAGCCGCCCGAAATCTTCGCCGAGGTGAGAGAAGCAGTGCTGGCGGCGCCGAGCCGAGGGTATCGAGGTCGCCAAGGCTGATTCGACCAAGGGGCCGGCCGAATGCGGGCGTGCATCCCGGCTGTGAGCTACTTAGCATGGCATTTCGAGACGGAGTTCTTTTCGAGACGATCGAGTGGGAGAAATTCAAGACGGCGTTTCTTCAAAATCAAGCCAAGAAAAATCAAACCTTGACAATTGGATAATTGTGCCCAATATGTTTATTTTTCCGTTTTGCTTGATTTATTGTTGTGATTTCTCGTACTTTATTTAATTTGTTTAAATATGTTTGCATGAGAATTGCCCAATGAAAAATCTCACCTTCAAAAATTACTAAGTATGTTTAAATAATTAATTGACAATTTTATTCCGGATAATAAAATTGAATTAATTTTGACCTCCATGATTTATTTATTTGTAAATTCTTTTGGAGAAATTCCCCACGGGACACGGTCAAAAGATAGCTTTCACATGAATAAATTCCAGATGGATGATTGTGGATTATTACTAGTGGCGACGATGATCCTCCCCACGAGGCTCGTTCAAAGCGAAATAATAATTTTGTACTTAATCATGATTATTACTTAGGTATAAAATTGATATGCATATACTTCCCCGAAGTCCCTGTCAATTTTATATTGGTCAAGTGGGAGCCAACTATTAATCTGGATATTAAAGGTTTTAATCGTTCTTGTTTATAACTTCGATTGAATGTGTTTAAATAATGACCCACCCCACGTGGCTTATTTAAACTGTTTTTTGAGATGTTCGATGATGTTCATATTTTTGAGATTTAATATGAAACATGTGATCGAATTTTGTGATATATTTATGCTTATGCATATTATTATTCATTTCAGTTCATCATGTCGCAACCTTTTAATCCACTGATCAATATACTTAAAGACAATTTGCTAACTGGTGAAAACTATTTTGATTGGATATACAAACTAAAACTTGTCCTAGCCGATCACTTTCCAAATGGGTACTTGATACACCAAAACGAAAAAACCAACTAAGGACGCTAGGAATATGGGATGAGATGTTATATGGTGAATGGGAGTGGCAAATGAATTGATGAAGGATACAATTTCGCACATCATCGAATCGTTGAAACGCCTTCACCAAGAATATGAGTCAGCTGCAGACATCTTACGGAATCTCGAAGCGATGTTCGCACATCAGACCCATATAGCAATCCAAAGTGTGAAGCAAGAAATTGATGAATTAAAAATGGGAAAAGGGACGATCGCAAATAAGTACAACACGTTCTTAGGTTTATGGTGCTATTTGAGGTGCTTGAGATCCCTATGAAAAAATGTGATTTCAAGACTAAGATTGATTTCATTCTCCAATCCTTACCTAAAGAGCTATAATCACCACTATCTTGAGTATCTATTGGAAGATCTAGATTTTATAGTGGATGATCTTGTAAATGCTCTCACTTTGGTTGAAAGGAAAGGGAGCGCGAGGAAAAGAACTTGGGAAAACAGAAATCTTCTTTTCATCCTAGATCAAGTGGTGATAAGGATGATGAAAAAACAAGAAAGTTGAACCAAGCAGACTCAACATCAAATAAGAGCTTGTAATCAAGCATGAGGAAAGTTTTGGAAAGCGGCAGAGTAGGACACTTGAGGTCAAACTGTTCCAATCCCAAAAGGAATGGAAAGAAAGGTAATTCTCACGCGACTAGTTGTTGAAACTTGCTTAGCGGTACAGATGCCTCCCATTTATGGGTAGTGGATCTGAGGATCCATCGATCATGTTTGTTTCACTTTCTGGGGGTTCAAGCGGACCCAAAGAACTTAGTGAGAATGAGATCCTCATCACTTTGGGCAATGCTACGAGTGGCGGTGAAGCGATGGGAGAAAGTGCATATGTCTTTTGAAGACAACGTTTTTAATTTTAAGAGATGTTCTTTACGTTAAAATTTTAGAAAGAATTTAATTTCGGTTTCTAAACTTTATCTTGATGGATATTCGATTACTTTTTAATAAAGTTGTTATCATTTCTCTTTATGATAAATTTATCTGTCATGGAACGTTGTCGAATAATCACTATACAATTAATCGCGGCACACCACTCACTTTAATGCATCCTATAACACATCAATCTGTTTCCGAGAAAAAAAAAACGTTCATCGACGCGTGAAGCAGACACTTCTATGGCATCTAAGATTGGGACATATTAATCCAAAGAGGATCCAAAGGTTGGTGAAAGACGGTTCACTGGAGTTTCTCCAAGTTGAACCAATTCCAACCTGCGAATCATGTTTGGAGGGTAAGATGACCAAGAGGGCATTTGGAGCCAAGGGGAATAGAGCCAAAGTAGTGTTAGAAATCGTTCACACAGTTGTATGTGGTCCAATGTCAACCAAAGCAAGAGGAGGTTATGAGTATTTCGTCATTTTTATTGATGACTACTCAAGGTACGGTTATATTTTCCTTATGAAGCATAAATCTGAGACCTTTGAGAAATTCAAAGAATTGAAGGCTCTAGCAGAGAATCATAGGGAAAAACGTATCAAGTCTCTACGATTCGATCGTGGAGGCAAGTACCTCAGCGATGAGTTTTTGAACTACTTGTCTGATAAAGAGATTGCATCCCAGCTAACTGCACCCGGAACCCCTCAACAAAACGGGGTTGCAGAGCGAAGAAACATAACTCTTTTGGAAATGGTTAGATCTATGATGAGTTATGCGGATTTTCCCAAGTCGTTCTGGGGTCATGCCTTAGAAACAGCGGCCTACATTCTGAACTTGGTGCCATCCAAATCGGTTCCCAAAACTCCCAAAGAATTGGGGACCGGGAGCAAGCCCAGTTTGAGACACATGAAGATTTGGGGGTGTCAGGCCCACGTGTTGGACAAGGAAGCGAGAAAAATGGATCCTCGATCGTAATTAAAGTTGTTTGTAGGATACCCGAGGGAACAAAAAGGTGTATGTTCTATGGTCCCGAAGATCAAAAGGTGGTAATAAGCACCCACTTTAGATTTTTGGAAGAAGACTATATGAGCGAAAAGAAAGAGAAGTGAGATTACCTTAAATGAGCTAAGGGGCTAACCTCGGTCTAATTGTACAAGATGACATACCAAATGACACACTTACACAACGGAACCTCGTCAGAAGTGGGAGGGTTGTGAGACAGCCCGAGAGATTCATGGGGATAGGAGAGTCCTCGGACTTGATTCCCGGACAAGACGAATCAGACCCATGGACATATGAAAGGCAATCCAAGACAAGGATGCAGATTCTTGGCAAACAAAGAATGAAAGCCGAAATGGGTTCTATGGATCATAACAGTGTGGGAGCTAGTCGAACCACTTAATGGGGTCAAACCCATTGGTTGCAAGTGGGTGTACAAGAGAAAAAGAGGGCCGGGCGGGAAGGTAGAAACCTTCAAGAAAGGCTTGTGGCGTAAAGGTTATACTCGAGAAAGAAGGATCGACTATGAGGAAACTTTTTTCGCCTACCAGAAGTAATACTCAAGTCCATCCGAATTCTCTTGTCGATTGTTGCGCATCTCGACTTTGAAATCGGCAAATGGATGTCAAGGCGGCTTTAACTAAGTCTTGATGAAGAAATCTATATGCAACAACCCCAAGGCTTCATTGAAAAAAGGCCAAGAACACCTAGTTTGTAAGCTCATGAAGTCCATTTACGGACTCAAACAGCATTGAGCTTGGAACCAATGTTTTGATCATGTTATAAAGTCTTACGGGTTTGATCAAAATGAGTTCGAAAGTTATTGTGTACACAAAGTGTGCTCGGAATCGCATTGGTATTCTTAGTATTATACGAGACGACATTCGATCATCGGGAACGATGTAAAGATGTTATCGACGAAGGGCATGGCTTTCAAAAACAGTTTAATATGAAGGACTTAGGGAAGCCACGACATCCTTGGGATCAAGATCACTTTCGAGATCGCAAGAAAATGATGATAGCTTATCGCAAGCTTCATACATAGACTTTGTCTTGAAACGATTCAAAGATGCAGATTCCAAGAAAGGCTTCATACCTTTTTTAGGCATGGAATCCATCTATCTAAGAAAATGTTCCCTAAGACACAAAAAAAGAGATAGATGACATGAGAGGCATTCCTTATGCTTCTACCGTCGAAAAGCCTTATGTATGCAATCTTTGTCACAGACGAGACCAGGATATCCGCTTTTCCGTTGGCATGGTGGCAAGATATCAAAGTAACCCGGGGAAAGAACATTGACGGCAGGTTAAAAACATTTTGAAGTATCTGAAAAGAACTCGAGATAGAATGTTAATTTATCAGTCAGATAGTTAATCCCCATCGGCCACAACGGACTCGGATTTCCAATCGGACTTAGATTCGAAAATCTACCTCCGGTAGAAGTGTGTTTTGCATGGGGGAGGAGCCATGACATGGAGAAGCGTTATGTAAATCGTCGCCGCAGATTCTACCATGGAAGCCCGAATATGTAGTTGCTTGTGAGGCAAATGAAAAGTGGTTTGGCTCAAGAACTTCCTAGTGGACTTGGATGTAGTTCCGAATTTTCCTAGCAGAATCATTGTTTATTGTGACAATGTCGGAGCAGTTGCAAATTCAAGGGAACCAAGAGCCCACAAGGCCAGCAAAAACATTGAAAGGAAATACCATCTTATACGAGATATTGTTAAGAGAGGAGATATAGAGGTGGCAAAGATCGCGTCAGAAGACAACCTAGCAGATCCATTCACAAAGGGTCTGCCTCAGAATACATTTGAGAGACATGTGGAATTAGGAATGGGTGTCAAGATCGTTGTCAATCTGTTTTGAGTATAAGTGGGAGAAATTATTAGGTTCGTGTAGGTGACATTAGATGTCACGACAGAACTACAAGATAACATCTTTGTAGTATACTTAAAAGCGGACTTTGAGTATAAGTGGGAGATTGTTGGGATTATCTTTGGAAAGTATGCTTTTACTTTGTATAATCAAAACTCAATTTCGAACTTATTCTTGAAATAAATTGTTTATCAGCGATGCTTTAAATATCATCGAATGTTACATATATTTACCGCATAACTTTGTTCAATAAATAAGACGTGTTACATTGTAGTTAATTTAGTGATACCGGATCACGAAGATTAAATTAATGTCCCTTGTAACAAAAAAGTACACCATTCACGACCTAGATGGAAATGAACAATCCATCGTGAAAGGTTGAAGTGTAAGGCTCGGGATTGGCTTGTCTTGACCAAGAGATTACATTAGTGCATGATCGATGATGAATAGGACCTACAAGAGGACAAATTCTTGAGAATCGAACAAGGAAGAATTAGACCTCGGTGGTTCGTTATTTCTTAATCTTCGATCCCTTAAATAGGATCACGCGTGTGGTTGGTAACTATTGCTTTGACTTATCACGGGTAGAGAATCAACGAGATTCAATACTTTATATCTTGTGCAATATTATTGGTCACACGCGATTGCTAAGTTTTAATACTGAGAAGAATAGTGTGAAAGCACGCTTCGATTTGACCCCTTGGGAGGTTCATAAGATTCATCATACCAAATCTTGCAAGTGGAACTAGTTTCGGTATGGATAATAATGTTGAACTGTTCTTAACCAAGGACAAAAGATATTAATTAATGGAAAGCTATTTGGTGGCTTGAATTAATTAATGGGCTAGATAATCTTAAACGCGGGGAAATAATAACCGGGAGCCATATTGATTGTAATATGGGTTAAGATGGATAGTGCAATATTAATTATGTAGTGGGATTAATTAATATTTATGGGCTTGAATAATATTGTGGCTCAATATTGATAATTCAAGATCCATTGGAAGGTCCAATCTTAATTCTCCTAAAGGCCCCTAAGTAGCCCAACATAAAAGTCCAATAACCAAAAAAAAAGGTGTTTAAAAATAAAATAAATCTTGTTGCATATTTTTCTGTTTTTTCGAAATTTATGGATAAAAAGGGGAGAAAGATTTTCTTTGAATTTTGTTATGGAATGAAGATATGTATTCTTGGAATACAAGATTATCTCATTAAATTCAAGAAATCTCCCACTTGGTTATTCATATGGTCAATTTCGAAAATTTTGGAATATAAAGGGCAAGAAAGATTTTCTTGATTTTCTTGAAAAGATATTATGGAAGATATGTATTTCTTGGAATACAAGTATATCTCATAAATTCAAGAAGATTCAAATCTTGGAATCTTGATCCCTAATATTTCGAAATTTACCATAACTTGATGAGGTGGGATTTTTGTGGAATATTTTAATTATGGGAAAAAGAATATAGGAGATATATTCAAGATTTCTTGAAGATCAAGAAATGATTTTCCCACATTGTTTTTTCCCCTAAAAATTCGACCATCACCCATCTATAAATAAGGGATGGTTCTTTCATTCCCAAGTACAATTCCATGTGCTGGAAAAATTAGTAAATCCACAAAGGTGGTGCAACAAAGTTTAATTTTCCTTTTGTTAATTGTTCGCGAGCATCCTTCCACCGGATTGTCGAGCAAGGACTAGGGAATACTTGGGAAGGTTTTTCGGTGTGTTTAATCAACAAGACCATTGTCATTCCAAGAGGTACGTTTACGTAAACTCATAGTAATTCCACATGCGTAGGATTTACGTGAACTGTTTATATGCATAATTTGTTGTTGAATTATTATTTAAATTAATATAGGATTAATTCATGCTAGTAATAATTGTTAGAATTAAATTTGTATTTAAATATTCATCCCGAATAGATCCGTGCAATTAATTCCCCAACAGCCACAGTTTCTTGATAATACTAATCTTTGTTTCCTACTTCTATTAAATGCAGTTGGTGAAAAGTTTAATGATCTTAAGAAAAAAGAAGCTGAAGAAAAGTTGAAGCATTTGAGTGAAGTTAGAAGAGGGAAAAGGAAGATTGCTGGTTGGTTTGTTTATTTAAGTACTCTTAATAAGAAATCTGATGTCAAAGTCTTAGTTATGTTAAAGACTTAAAGTCTTTTTCTGAAGTAGTTTATGTCTTCCTCTATATTCTAATGAGCAGTATTGTTGCAGTTGCATTCTAGATTACTCGACTGGTTTTTTGCTGATGGGAGTGGTGTTAATTTATGTGTTTACGTTGTTCTTGCGAAAAGGTTTGTGTACAAAGATTGAAAATTATCATTTGAATGAGACAGACCGGGTTATGAAATGTAACTAGGTTGAAGCGAAGATGATAAGTTCTAATTTTCGATGAATTGTATCACAATTAAAGTAGATATCATGAGATTTAGTTTGGAAATCTGAAAATATATGCATAAGAAGGTTATATTAAGTATACCTTATCTCTATGGATTTCTTATATTAGATTCATGTCCTTTCAAAAATATGCATCTATAGCCTTTGAATATATCAAGAATGTAAAATTTGAGAATAGAGATGCCAAGATATTTGAATTGTTTTTTATGAAATCTGAATAGATGATTCTTGCTTTCTTTATGTTCATTTTTTCTCTTCTACCATGAGAAGATGATGGTCAAAGAAAGTTCAATAGATGAATGAAACATGAGCCTAGGAAAGAAAGCAAGAACTAGTGGAAAGCACTTGTATGAGCTATAGTATTAATCGATATGAGATATAGTATTAATCGACATGAGTTATAGTATTACTTGATATGAGCTATATCATTAATCAGTATGAGCTATATTATTATTTGACATGAGCTAACTCATATAGTATTAATCGATATGAACTATAGTATTATTTGACATGAACTATAGTATTATTTGATATGAGGTATAGTATTGCTGGATATGAGCTATAGTATTAATGAATATGAGCTACAATATTATTTGAAATGAGCTATAGTATTAATCGATATGAGATATAATATTAATCGATATGAGCTATAGTATTATTTGAAATTAGTTATAGTATTAACCGATATGAGCTATAATATTATTTTATATAAGCTATAATATTAATCGACATGAGATATAGTATAACTTGATCTATAATATTATTTTATATAAGCTATTATATTAATCGATATGAGATATAGTATTACTTGATATGATCTATAGTATTAATCGATATGAGCTATATTATTAATCGATATGAGCTATATTATTAATCGAAATGAGCTATAGTATTATTTGATATGAGTTATAGTATTAATTGATATGGGCTATGAGTTAGAATAAATAAATTAAATAAAAGTTTTGTGTAATTATTATTTGCATTAACTGAATTAGAAAAAATATTTAAAAAATCAAAATGAATTTAAATTGAGAAGAGTAGAATGTATTAAAAGATATGAGTTCGAATAAATAAATTAAATAAAAGATTTGTGTAATTATTATTTGTATTAATTGAATTAGAAAAAATATTTTAAATTGAGAAGAGTAGAATAATAAAAAAGAAAGAAGAAGGCATTAGCACCCGCCAGCAAACAAGGTTCGAACACACCCACCTCCCAAAGGAGAGCAAAGCAACTTAGCACTTTGTCACTAATGAGTTTAACATTTAAACTCTGTACACATATCATATATCCATTAATTACACCCGGGTCATGGCTGGATCTATTTTTTTGTGAGGAAGAGACGAGAAATTCCCCCACCCGTGCCGTTGGCCCCTCAGCCGGGCGGGTTGTAAAACCTGCTCAATATTTTTACACTCTTTTTTTTAAATGCATATCTCCATACCTGTATGTAATTTTTTAACACTTAAATAATCGTAAAGTCAAAACAAGGGGAACATAACAATAAAATACGTGAACGACAAACATACAATCTAACAGTGGTGTAACCCTTGTGAACGATGGAGAGCTACTTGTTGGCTAGGGTTAATTTTGTTTAATTTAACATAAGACAAATTTATTTTTAAGGCCAAAAAAATAGTAATTTTGTAAATTTGACTCTGCGTGACATATCAAGTGTGTATCTCCCGTATCCGCATACCAAAATACCCATGGAGTATCCAACGTTACATTATTAAAAAAAATGGAGTACATTAGTGCATTCTAGTTGAAAAGTATTAATTTTTATACACAAGAACTGGTTTATACGAGATCTGAGAAAATATCATTTTTAGTCCTGTAACTTTTGACGATTTTATTTTTTGTCTTGTAACTTTTTACTTTTTCAATTTTAGTTCTGAATGTGTCAATTTCAGTTTTTTTTATCATAAATTTTAAAATTTCGCCGGAATAAGCATGTGCATCACACGTGACACTTTCATCCTGATGGATATAAGATCGCGATGAAGATCTTAATTTATTATAATCACAATTTGAATAGGAAATTAGCAATTAATGTAATTTATTAGCATGTATTATGTTTCCGTAATTAGTGTTAGGATTTTCTTATTTAAGTGTCAAGATCAAACGTATTATGAAGTTAAGTTGACTATGAATTAAAGAAATCGAGAGTTTCTCATTTTATTCCTCTTTCTTGGGTATTCCAATGAGAATCAACGGAGATTGAGAAGATAGTTTCGTTTAGTTCATGCTTCTCCCTGCATCAGTTGGTATCCAGAGTCAGTGCAACGCTCCCTCCGATGCGGCCTCAACCGTATGTTGATGCCTTCGCCATCATGGATGAGATGCGTCAAAAAATCGCTACTTTTGCCAAATCTGTAGAGACATTGCGTGTTCAACAAGCAACGATGTTTGACACGGTTGCGGCTCAACCCGAAATCCGACGTCACCATCAACCCCCACCAATGGCCGATCGTCGTGCACAATCCCGAGATCGAGCTCTTACCCCTGTTTTGAACGAGTATGATTCAGACGAGAATGACACGATGTTTGTAGAAAATTTGTTCACTCAACCGCTGCCTCGTTGCGATCGTGTTCCGTTTCCATTGATTTGCGAGAGTCCTGACACCATTGTTGCGCCCCACAAATCATCTGATTCAACACACCGCCAGCCTTCCACCCCACATTCAGACGGCGCCTGCACTCGCGCGCCACCAGCCACTGCACCATGTTTTTACGGCGAAGACTGTGCCCGCCGAATGTCCTCCTTCCCAGCCGCGAAAGAGAAACACGTTCCTATGCTTTCGGAAACGGCAGCGGCGGACCTGGGAAAAGAAATGGGTGCTGATGCCCTAATTAAATGTGGGCTTGGTAAGTATTTTAATAATGTTGGGCCATTATTTAATTTTGAAGTGTCACGTGACGTGCACATGTTTATTCCGGCGAGATTTTAAAATTTCCGATAAAAAAGGAATAAAATTGACAAATTTAGACAAATTTAAAAATACAAAGTTACAGAACTAAAAATAAAATCGTCCAAAGTTAAAGGACTAAGAATGATATTTTCTCTGTTTTATGCAGCGTGTGTTTTTAACTTTGAGGTTTTGAGCCCACATTGCCTATCTAGCAATATTTAAGTTTGTATTCCATAATATTTTGTGCCAAATTATTTGGGTTCTTCGATCGATTAAGAATTACAAATAGCGGCCCACTCACCTACAAAAGAAAATTAAGGGTTGGGCGAGTTGCCCCCGAAGAGGGCAAACTCGCGTAACTCGTCTTGCACATCAAAATAATCGGGCAAGTTCGCACAATGCTTGGCGAAGTCGCTCAAGTCGCCCAGCAAGCCGAGGACATTCACCTATTCCCTGATCGAAGTCGCCCTACTCGCCCTTCCTTGGCGAATCAAGTCGCCGCATATCAAGAATAGGGGCGAGTTCGCCCGAGTCACCCAAATCAAGAAAAGGGACGAGTTCACCCATTACCTGGTGAACACGCCAAGTCGCCCAAGTCAAGAATATGGCAAGTTTACTCACTACTTGGCGAACTCGCCCAAGTCGCGCCAAGGGCATGTTGCCCATCCCTAATCAAACTTGCCTAATTTGCCTCTTTTCAAAGAGGACCCAGATCAAGTTGCAGAATAAAGAACTGGAGCCATACGTAGGCAATTTGATGGAATTACAATTGAGAAGTTGCAAATGAGATAGTCAGAAGGATAAGTCCAAAGAATTTCACAGAAGCCAAGACCTGATTTTGCCCAACTCGGTACGCCAACTACCAAAATCAGGGAATCATCCCCAATATGGCAAAAATCTTCCAAAGAGGTGGCTGTTTCTATTATCAGAAGCTCAAAGGGGAAAACTAAGGTGCAGATCTCAAGGATGACCTGCAAACCGCCACTCCAGAGAGTTTGCCCAGACAAGGAAGCGTGTTTAATTAAGCATAACTAGGATTTAGAGTCCAATATAGTTGTTCCATATTAAATGCTTGGTCGAGCTCACCTTGAAAGTCAGGTGAAGCAAGCTAATCACCTTGTACTATAAATATGAGCAGTTAAGACTCGTAATACGGTCGAAAAACATTGAATACACATGTTATATCAAGCCAAAGTAAAAGAGGCACACTTTGCTCAATCCCTCTTGCAATTTAATTCTATTTGTTATCATTTGGTGAAGAACAATCATCTATTCTTCATTAAATTCACTTTCCAGTATTTATTTATCATCATCATCACTTAATTATTGTTTGGTTAGCTAAAATCCTCACGCCACATTTAAGACAACCAATCCTAATATTTTAGCATCCAACAATTGGTGTAATGCCCCCGAATTCAGAAAGTTTACTTTTAACATTTCGACACTCTAAACCCGAGTCATTACTTAGTGAAACATAAAAATTGAGCCAGAAAATTTCTTTTCGAAAGTAAATAAACAAATTTACACGACAAAACATTTGCAGCGGAAAAATTTAAGTTAAACAGTAGTTTGTCCCCATGTTCGAAAACACAAAATCTATAGTTAAAAAACTTTAGCAAAAAGTCATCGTCGAGTCTCAAGTTCGACTCACGAAAGAATCAATACTAAAGTTCACAAGATAAAGTTCAATAGTCAAAGCGTCTTCATTATTTAGATACAAAGGTAGGCCTTATGGGGAAGCGGTCGCCTACTATAGGTCCCGGACCTTAGCATCGTAACCTAAAAGTGTTAAAGTTGGGCCATGAGAAATAAATTCTCAGTGAGCAACCTGCATGTTGTTATATAGATTGACAGAATTCTAAAATCATTAAAGTCTTACCCCTTCCCGTTATCTTAGTCTTTGATCATATATTAAGCTTATTTCTTAAACATAGAATCCTTTTGATTTGTTTCATAATATGCATTCATGTGGGGCAGCACTGGTAGCGTATACCACATTCAATCCCCGCATCATTCCTACATCTCCTTTTCATTCATGTGGGGTGGCACTGGTAGCGTATACCACTTGCAATAACCGTAAATAACCTACATCTCCTTTTGGGGCGGCATTAAGTGTATACCATAGTCAATCCCCGTAAACAACGTACATCTCCATTTCATGCATGTGGGACATAGTCCCCTTGTATATTCATAAATCTTGGGTTAACCATAATTATCATTCATTAGTTTACTTTGGAAAATATCAACAATCCGTATAACATTAACCACTGCGATACAGGCAGTATCACCCACCTAGTAACTTTTGAGAGAAAGTTATAAACTTCTTGATAGCTTAATTGTAGGGACTTCCGAGTCTTGGAACAGTAAGCACACTACATAGCGCAATATGTATAATTTAGTATCATTCGTTTATTTAAAACCTTTCGTGAGCTCAATGGGGGCATCGAATCCCGTTCTTCTTGAACTAATTTCATTTATTAAAAATATTTTAGCGCTTTTGAGTTCATAGTTTGGGACTTTGGTCCTTTTAATTCTTACTTCCATCCATAATTAAGTAAAAATACTTTGTTACAAATATTAAAAGTCAAAATCAAGAATTCAATTAACAAATACATGCACGTTTCACAACTTAGTTAAACTTATTTTTCAAAAACTCATTTACTCAATTAAATGACACGGTTTCATGCATAAATAGAATAAAATACTTATACTTATTTAAAAATATGAAATTAATATATGTTATGCTACGCTTAGCGTAGAAAAAAGTTCATCAATGGACCTAGTTGATATTTCTTATCAATTATTCCCAGAATTTTCGAAAAACTCTCTTGTTACACAAATCATCAACACTGTACTACTTGTAAATAAAAATCCATTTATAATAGTGGGTTTATCCTAGAGGTCAAAACATTTTATATGTTATACTAAACTGTATTTAGGTCATTTATATAATTTTTTCATGATTTTATCACGACTCTAAACTGTTAACAAAATTGTTTAAAATAACAGTTCTGCAATTTCGAAGTATTGAATACCCAAAATTTACAGATTTATTACTACCAATTATGTGATACAAAACTATATGTTGGACACTTCACAATATTTTCAGATTTTTCTCAACATTAGAAGTCGGGTAAAAGGATCGTCAAATGTACTATTCCCGTTTTAAATTGATTTTTAATTCATCAACTTCGAAGAATTGTTTCTCCCAAACGGCTAATCCGATAACTACAAAATTTTAGTATGTTATTCTAGACTAGAAATACTACAACTAAATATGTTTCACATGATTTTTAGAATATCTAAAAGTGGCCTAAATCATGCTTCAATCTTTGTTCAGAAATTATTTTTCGAAAAAAAACTATTTAACCAAAGTAACACTTGATCACTACATTCATACTTCAAAACACAAGATATCAAAATCATACATTAACATACATACAAACAAGTTTATTGGAGTATAAGGAAGGGGCTCATAAACATGTCATTTATACATTAAACAAGTAAACACAAGCATTTATCTATTAATCTTCAAGAAAAAGAAGGTTTTTGCTCATTACCTTGTTGTTTCTTGTTTGGCACTTGGAAAGATCTTTCTTTTAGCTAAAAAATGGGTGGAGGACAAACTCCTCCTTGGCTTGGTGGTGGTGGTGGTTGACGAGAATCTCTAGGGGAGAAGGGGAAAAAGTTCTTCTCCCACTCCTCTCTTCACTCTCCTCTCCTCCTCTCTCTTCTTTCTTATCTTTCTTTCTAAGTTAAGACCCCCACTAAAATGGGGTATTCATATGTGTATATATGTAATCTGATATGGGGCTGATATAGGGATGAGGAGACGGTGGTGTGCAAGGACAAAGGTGGAGTGGAGTGTTGGGAAAAGAAGGCATGGTGTAATACTTACTAAAATAGTGTTTTTTGCTAATAAATCATATCTTCTTTTTTTTAATGGGAAAATCATATCTTTATTAGATATTATGATTTCTTGGAAGATATCAGCTAATTTGGTTGATTTTATTGATATTGTGGGGCCATCATCTGATAGTCCCACTTATTAGAGTGATCGGATCACGTTGTTGAATTTTGGTATTTTTTTTTGTACAAATTTTGACTTTGAAAAATTAAATTAAAAACGCGATAAAGTCAAACATATTTTAGGGTTTCAAAAGATAATTTTTTCCTTTGTATCATTAAGACTTGACTTCAATTATTTTTTTATTAATCGAACCTTAAAACTTATTACTCTTCGGTGTGCTAGTAGTGCCTCCAATCCAAAATGCTCCTCTGTCACCTGCAAAATTTAAATCTTCGCACAAATATATTATTCGTTAAATCATTCACATTTAACTACTTTGATCTTATTTTAAATCTTGATTTTTGGTTTTGGGTTATTACATCCTACCCCACTTAAAATAAATTTCATTTAAATTTATTTACTCGTATTCTTAAGGTACTGAGGATACTTTGCTAGGATCTCGTCCTCTATCTCCCACGTGGCTCCTTCCTTTCCATGTCTGCTCCATTGTACTAAGACTAATGGGATTTCTCGATTCCTCAAAAGATGAATCTTTCTTCCTAAAATTGTCACTGGTACTTCCTCGTACGTCAAGTCTCGGCTTATCTCTAAATCTTTAAAATTGACGGCGTGTTCAAGATCATTCAAATACTTCCTTAGTGTGGATACATGGAATACGCCAGCACTTGGGATAACTCCGGTGGCAAAGCTAAACGGTATGCTACGACTCCGACTTTGTCCAGAATGTCGAATGGTCCTATATAACGAGGCTTCAATTTACCTCTCTTTTCAAAACGAACTAATCCTTTCATGGGTGTGACTCTTAAAAACACCTTTTCATCAATTTCAAAGTGTAAATCCTTCCTTCGAGTATCAGCATAAGACTTCTGACGATCTTGAGTTATTCTAGTTTTCCCTCTAATTGGTTCAAATTCGGAGAAAATTGAGAATTCTGGTAATACTGAGAAAATTGGGAATCATCACTATTAAAAAAGGACTCGAAATTTTGTTAATTTTGAGAATTTGAATGGTTTTGGGAGTAGTGAGAATAATTGAGATGATTTGGATCCATGTAGAAAATGATAAAAATTTAGAAGATTTGAAACAAGTTAAGAAGAGAAAATGGAGTGTTTTAGATTGTGATCTGAAATATATCAATAGTAGTCTCTATTCATAGAGAATTTTATTTTATGAATTTTGGTGTTTTTTTTAAGTGGATAAATGAAAAATTACAATTGTCTAAATAAAATATACCCCATTAATTAGATAACGCGTATGCCACAAGATGAAAGATAAAATATTTAAAAAAAAAAATTGGAAGAATTGATGCATTAAAGCCGCCATCCAACAATCTTAGCCATCAAAATTAATTTTATTTTTTTTTTGTCCTTATGCTCATGATCGAAACCATCGATCATGGATAAACATGGTCTCAAAGAGCTCACTTTGCGGTGTATCCATAGCTACAATCTCTATAATTATATATTCATTTATGCTCAACTAACATAATATAAATTAATAAACGTTTTATTAGGATTATTATGAACATCAGAAAATGCGAACAACCTTTCTGGAAAGTAGAAAAACCCAAAAAAATTAATAATAAAATCATAAATAACTTCTCACAAAAATGTAGAGATTTGAAATAAACTCAGTATATAAGAGATATGTATAAAAAAAAAACCACTCAGTTTCTTCATTCACACCGGGAGAATCGGCTGCCGTCGCCCAGTGAAGTTGCTGAAAGCCGTCCAAACATTATCCAAGAACACGCTCATTCTCCGATCATCCTCTGTTACGAGTGTATCATACAACCAGTACACCGATTAAGCCGCAGATAGAATCCCAAAAAGGACGAAAACGAACAGGCTCAAAGAATCGGGCAGCATAACAGAGGCGACTAAAAGACGGTGCAGGGGAAATCGAAGGAGGGCCGTGAATGCTAAGTAGAAGATCAGAGTGGTGGAAACAGAGACACGCATTGTTTTAGGGTGTGTTGAGAATGGGCTCTTGTTCTTCAGCTGGAGAAAGTTTGTGAGTATCGGAATTGTTAGGGCGATGGTTTGATTGGAGGATTTTATGAATCGGTTTCGGGTTAATTAAAAAGTTGAGCTTCAGAAATTTGTTGAAAAGGCAGCAGCAAATGAAAGAAGGGTGTTTAAGAGAGTTGGGAATTGAGTCCAATTGAAGAATAAAGAGAGGACGTTTCTTGCATTTTCTGGCATTGGAAGTTAGATTTTTTTGTAGCTTGCTCTGTTTCTTCTCCTCTAAGGTGTGTTTTGTACAGGTTTTAGTGTGGGTTGTACGAGAGAGAAATCAAAGTATGTTGCTGAATTCATGCTCTTTGTAGTAATTTTGAACTTTGTTTTTTTAATTGGGTTCGTAGGTTAGGTAATAAGATTGTTCATGAGTTGACGCAATTTGCATACTTTTGTGACTCTTTTCTTTGTTCACCCTCTATTCTGGAGTTGGTACTGTATGCTGTGAAGCTCGATTTTTCGGCTCCTTGATTTATATATTCACTTTTTTGTTAAAAAAAATCAGATATATTAGTTATTGATAGTATTATATTATGTAATTAAATGTTTTATTTATTATATATTCTTATTTTTTTAGTGGAACTTCAATCCAATTAATTTAAGGATAGTGTGATTCAAATACTTAAATGAAGCATTGTTTTGTTTATAGTAGTGTCTTATACAAAAGTCTCTCTTAGTTTATTATTAGTTGGGTCCCCCCGATTACAAATTCTGTGTTCGTCCCTGTGCACACTTATATAATGATTATGTGGCATTGGGTTCGATGCGTTTTATACTAATTGAAATATTTTTATGTAATGCGCCGTCTTCTTCTTTAATTTATTTACATGCTATATTTTCTTAATTATATGAGGCACATTTGTATGAGATGATTTTAGAATAAGACGGAACATAATTTGGGTACTAACGCTTTAATATTTTGAGTAAGATGAGTGTTGATTTGTGCTAAATTATACCCCGTTTCAGGCATGAGACTGTTTCGTACGAATTTTTGCCTAATTATATACTCCATTTATGCATGATGTATCACATTTTTATAAAATGTCCATTTAAATATCATTATGTACTGTATTAAAGAAAAAAAAGGCTTATTTGAAGAATTCTTAATTCTATTAATTCTTAATCTTCGAAAGAAAATTATTTATAGAAACAACCGTATTCATTTTTGATAACTGTTATCTCATTTGGTTAGTAGTTCATAAGCATGCTTGTTAAGCCTTGTCAGTTAGCTCATAAAATAGAAAAACTAATAATTTAATAACTTTTATAAACCAAATGAAAATCTCAGCAGTCTGATGTTTCGGGGTTCAAATGATTTACTTTTGGGGTGGAGTTAGTGAATGCTTCAATTTGGATGCGTTTTTAGGTTATTTTCTTGACAAAACATTTCTTTTAAGGCCATAAATGTTTTAAGTCTATGCCACATATTAGTGAATATTTAATATGATTATAAATGTGAGAAAATGTCAGTCTACAATAAATATGTATTTTATATCTATTTTATCCCCAATTGCACACCGCTGCAAGTTGTGCTTCTTGTTTCTCAACTGGCCCATCAAAAAAAAATTCTTCCTAATGTTGCATCAAATTTATTTTAATTTTTTTCTTCTTTCTAATGTTACATCAAAAAAAATTTATTCTTCCCAATGTCACATCAATATTTTCTTTTTCTCATCAAATTTCAACGGCCTCATATATGGCTCTAGAAATGGCGGTGCCAGCCATTGTAGTCGATGCAATAATGGCACCCTCCATCAACACTTGTCATAAAATATGATTTTAACATGTTCATGCATTTTTTGTGTTGATCATTCCTTCCTACTTTCTCTCTCTAATTTTTTTAATGGATTCTGGAAACAGTTAGATTATGCAGTCATCGAGTGGTGGAGATGAACATGAATTCGATTCTAGAGGGGAATTTCTCTCCTCTTTCATCAACACTTGTCATAATTTTACCTTCCCCTTTCTCTCTCATCAAAACCCCCCATTTCTTCGATCAATCTCAAATCTCGTAGAAGTAGTCCATAAGCATACTTGTTTAGCCTTGTTAGTTGGCTCATAAAATGAAAAAACTAATAATTTATTCACTTTTACAAACCAAAAGAAATTCCTACAGTCAGATGTTTCGAGGTTCAAATAATATACTTTGGGGGTAAAGTTAGTGAACGCCTCAATTTGAAAATGGTTTATATTGAACGAGATTATTGCATTTTTGATCCCACCAAACACGTACCTGTTTTGAAATTTTACAACCTTTGTAAATGTGGTCCCAAAGAATTTTTTTTGGGCAAAAATAGTCTTACCGTCAAGACGGCCGTTAGTATTTTCGACACTTTTGGTCCCTAAATAAATTATCAAAAATTTGACACAACTGGTCCCAAACTTGTTCCGAGTAAGTCCCAAATATTGGTGAGAAAATTCGAAAAAATAGAGTAAAACTTAGAAAATTGAGGGAAATGTTATGGAGGGAAAAATAAAGTAACCAACTCATTATATAAACCACATATCACCTGTACCATTCATTCCAACACAAAAAAATTCAAAAATCACACTGAAAATCACAAAGAAATGTCATCATCTTCTTCGATTCGATCCTTAATTGTTTATTTGACCGACAAACCTTCCCAACATTTATCATGAGCATAATATATCAAATGCACAAATTCTTTTAAGGAATATTTTAAGATAGCATGATTGAAAATGATAAATCACCGGAGAGCATCAAAAATTGTGGGAGCAACCTAAAGATGTGAATCTCGGAGCCAAACATTTGTTCCTAAGGCAAAAACTTGTAAGTGATATACTATGAATAGAGCAAGTTGATTTATGAAGGTACAATAGTTATCCTCAAATGTGTATTGGAAACAAAGTTAAGCTGAAAATAACAAATCGTAAAAGGGAAGACAAAAAAATGCATGTAATTAGTTCAGATTATAAAGAACATCAGAGTGGATGATACACTTCAAATAACATTAAGCAAAGACCACATGATGCACATTCAAATAGCACTATGAGATTATACCAAACTTACCTTGAGTCAGCCTAACAAAATGTTACCTATATTTCATTTCATGCCTACTTAAAACATAACAAAATCAGAGCAAAATTGATTTCTTAAGTGAGGGCCGATAAATCTGGTTTTTCTGCAGAAAAATGCGGTGGTGATTCAGAGATTTTGGGGGTTTTGATTAAGTGAGGGTGTTGAAGATTTTGGGGGTTTTGATTAATTGAGGGTGTTGAAGATTTTGGGGGTAATTCACATTTTCAGGTCACGTGACCTCTTGCCGTTAGTTTTGAAATGGCGTTAGACGAAGCAGGGTCAATTAGAAATTTTTGACAACAAATAGGATCATTTTTGCCTAAAAAAAATTCTTTGGAACCACATTTACAAATATTGTAGAATTTCGAAACAGGTGAGTGTTTGGTGGGACCAAAAATGCAATAATCTCTATATTGAATTCAACACGTTTTCTTGACAAAACATTTCTTTTAAGGCCATAAATGATCAAGTCTATACTATATGATATTTTTTTTCAAAATATATACTTTAATCTTTTTTTAATGAGAGAAAATATGTTTTTCATTTACATATTACACCATAATTTATCTTCAGAACTCAAAATTATTTCTAAAGTACATCAATACAAACAACGAATTTATTATTTTTAATAGAGTTCGGGGACCACAATGCAGTTATTTCGTAGCAGTGATTTCTAAAATTGAACTGGACTGGTGGGTTCACTGAATATTGTGCAAGAGGTTGGATTGTAATAAAACACAATCCCAAAAGTGGTTCTATTTGGCTTTTGTTAGGAGAGTATAGTTCTCTTTAAAAAGTCATATAACACTAAAAAAAAAATGAAGAATTGCCTATGAAATTTTTAAATGACTACACAATTTTTCTACATATAAAGCAAATCAATTAATTCGCGGCAAGAAGGATATTAAATGAGTATGTTTAATTTAACGGTGTGTGCATCTCTCAACTCCAACAAGATCTTAAATTAAAACAGGTATTAATATCAAGTTGAATGAAAAAACTTCATAAAGTTCAAATATGTGGATAATCCTTTCTTTCTTAATTTGCTCTTCATGGTAGTCTGTGACATTGAAATTAGATCATTTAATACTTTTATCACAAATAGTATACTTTAATTAGTGGCGTTGAGGTCAATTTGAGTTTTTGTCTATCATGGACTATCTGGGTTTTTTAGTACCTCATGTGCTCATTTATTTAATGTAACACCACAAAATCACTACATGAATTATTAAAATTGTATTTAAATAATTGTATGAGAGCTTCTATTATAATTTATTTGGACTTTTATTAAAATTCAAGTGAATAAATAAATAAATATATAGAAACAACTATTTGATATTTCAAACTTATATATCTAATACGCCATTTAATAAAAAGTAATAATAATAATACCTCATCTAAAAAAAGAAAATTGAGAAAATAATGAATTCGTTTTTTGAAAAAAAGAACAACAAAAATTTGTATAAACTTGGTTCATATTATGAACCTTGTTTTTAATTTATAACATTTGACACTACCCAAGGTATAATATGGATCAAGTTTAATGGTTTAGAAAAATGTGTTATAAATTAGTGAAATGAGTTAAATAATCTAAATTCATTGCATAGACCTATTCATGGGAGACCAACTAAAAAAAAATGGCTAGGTCTTGTATGCATCCGGGTGCACCGTGCACTCATAGTGCATTTTAAAAGCGTGCAACTTGTTATGTTGAAAAGTGAGACTTATTTACACAGAAAAGTGCAACTGTTAATATAGGAACATAGTTGCATGCTTCTGTTTGGAATAGTTACACATTTCTATTTTGTATAGTTGCACGTTTATAAAATGCATTATGAGTGCACGGTGCACCCGGGTGTACATGAAACTCACTCAAAAAAAAATATAATTCTTAAAACACAATTAGTTTTTCACGCAATATTTCCACGTGACGAGGGGAGTATTGTGCCATTAACTTCAACAAAATATATACAAAAGAACCAAATTTGTTTATAAAAAATGAATCTAAAGACAAAGTTTAGATATATACAAAAAGATAGATCTGCACGCACAATAAATATACCATAAATAAATAAGAATATAACAGAGATGTTCCATACACCCAATCATACTCAATTAAATCATCCAATACACTACACGTGTACTAATAAACTAAAATACAGCATCAAATAACTTACGTATAATGCAAATTGAACTTCGAAAATAACAGTACAACATGAATTCTACATTTTCAAAAAACACTCTGTTTCATCATTCAAACTGGGAGACTCTGCTGCGGTCGCCAAGTGAAGTTGCTGAAAGCCGTCCAAACGTTATCCAAGAACACGCTCATACTCCGATCATCCTCTCTGACGACTTCATCAAACATCCAGTACACCAATTCAGCCACGGATAGCAATCCAAATACGGCGAAAACGAACGGGGTCAAAGAATCGGGAAGCAGAACAGAGGCTAGAGACGCAACAGAGGCGTTACCAATGGAGATGAGGAAATGATCCGCGATCATGGCGAAACGACGGTGTAGGGGAAACCGAAGGAGGGCCGTGTACGCTATGTAGAAGATTAGAGTGGTGAAAACAGAGACACGCATTGTTTTTGGGTGTGTTGAAAATGGGCTGTTGTTCTTCAGCTGAAGAAGGTTGGTTAGTATCGGAATTGTTAGGGCGATGGTTTGATTGAAGGAATTTGTGAATCGAATTCGGGTTAATTGAAAAATTGAGCTTCTGAAATGTATGGAAAAGCAGGAAGGAAAGAAAACAGGGCGTTTCTTGCATTTTCTGGCATTGGATATTAGAATTTTTTCTAGGTTGCTTGCTCTGTTTCTTCTTCTTCTTGTTTTGAGAGGTTGCTCTGTTTTTTGTGTAAGGTGTGTAGTTTTGTAGGTTTTAGTGTGGGATGTGTGAGAGAAAAATTAATAGTGCGTTGGAAAAAAAGGAAATTTCCACGCGCTATAATAATGATGTGGCATTGGGTCCAATTGGGTATAAATAAATACTAATCCTGAATTATGGGTTCAAAGGGTTCAAAATCGAACACCTCTTGTGTGATATCTAAGAGATAAAAAGGAAAGACAGAAAGGAAAATATAAATTTAATAACTCTTGTTAAAAAAAGAAAATGCGGAGAACAAGGAATATGTGTTCATTGGCAATGACGGATCTAGAATTATAAATTTGAAAATACATTTGAGTATGATTTGAAATTTAAGGATACATTTAAGTATTTTTTTTAATTATATATAATAAAATATAATTTTTTTCTAATTATACATGGGGTACATTTCATTTTAGGGGTACAATTGAACCCCATGTACCCCTCTGTATCCACCACTGTTCATTGGGAATAACTCATAGTTGTGGAGCTGAGAGGTGGACACGGGAATATAGGGATACAGAGTTTGAATCATAAATGAACCTAATATTTTGACCTCAAATTGATTTAGTTCTTATCGTCGATTTAATTTCAATAATTTTGATAATGTCTAATTTTAGTCTTAACTCGATTAAAATAGTCTCATTTTTCTGTTTCAATTTGGGGCTTTTAGGTGGATATTGTCTCATTTAATTTCAATAACATTTATATTTACGGCATGCCTCATTTACATTTACACTTCTCCCCCGTTGCCGTATCGTCACTTTCACAAATCTCTGTGTTTGTTTTGGGGTTTAAGTGTGCGGAAAAAGTCAAGGTTTTAGAATCCAGAGATTTAGAATCCTTGATGAATAATAAATGTATGTGTTTGTTTTGGGATTTGAGTTGGGTGAGATTTAACTTTATATCAAATTAATGTTTAATAATGATTGAAATTGTATTATTATATTATATTGAGAAGAGTAATAAAGTGTATAAAGTATGATGTATTGAGAGGAGTAATAATATATTTTATAGGTATTTGTAGGTGTGAATTGAATATAGAATTTGAAAACCAAACTCTAAATCTCAAACTCGTATGAGACGGGGAGCGCAAAGTCTTAAGTCCATTCGTGTAAGTCCCAAAACAAACGCAGCCTAAATTTGAAATTAGGGCTCCATTTCGTTTCACATGCTCCTAAATTCGAAATTAAGGCTAGATACCTGGAATTGGAGAGGTTTGTTTCACACTTCAGCTTTCTATTTGTGATTTCCGTCACTGGATTCATAAGTTTTCTGGTTTTGTGTATCAATCTCAGTTGTGAGAACATGCATGTGTATGATTTATAAATTCTTTTTGTTGATTTTTGTGATAGCTTGAGTGGTTTCGTTTTGGTTTTTGATGATTGAACAGTTCGTTTTGGTTGATTTATTAGCGAGAAAATAACTTTTTTATGATAGAACGCTAAGCCAAACGCTTTTATGGATTCCTGATAATGAAATAGAGTATGAGTTAGAAAATATGACATAAGCTTTGCAATTCTTATTTCATGATTTTCTTAATTTGGTGGACTGTGTGGTTTGATTTATATGTACTTTTGCAATTAGAATGTAGTTTCGTAGGTGGTTGCTTGTTTATCCCTTTTGTGAATATATTATATAAAGGGAACTTTAGATATTTAAGTTGTAAATGATAAATAAGCAGAGCAATAAGCATAATGCATTTGACAAAATGAGCACCTTTTCCCACAATTTTCTCACCCAAACATATCAAGTTGAGTTCTTACTTTGTTACCGTTTGATGTTTGCCATCAGGAATCGCAAAACAACAATGGGCTTTGAAGGTCCAAAGTTAGGGGCATCACATCGGTAATACCCTTTCATCTGTCCTCACGCTTCAAATTTGCGTACATCGGATATTTAATTGTGAGATTGCTCATTATTAGATATTTCTATCGAACAAAGTGAACGCATGGAAAATAAATATTCTTTCGTTTCATATAGTAATAGTATTGTGCTTTAATCCAACTCCAAGTTAATACCATAACACTTAAAAATTAATACCACTAACACTTGTAAACTGATATTATTATATTTAAAAAATTAATATCATAACATTTAATGTTATGGGTATTCGTTTGTGAGAATAATGATATCAATTGATAAGTGTAATGATATTAATTTAATATTATGAACAAGTTTCACATGAGAGTTTGTGTTCACTTTATTAAAATAAAATAAGTATTAGCACTAGATATGTTTTAGATAATTTTCTTGAATTCATTACACTTATCTTAAATTTTGTATTAGGTAGGATATACAAAATGACATTTTCAATGTGTGAAAATTTTCAAAATTAATGATATTTTTTGATATAAAATTAAAAATATAAAAAAATTTAAACTTTTGAGATGTTTTTTTTCTTTCTATATTTTATATTTTTTAATTAAAGTTTTTTTTAAATTTTCTATAAATTTTGTTAATTTTAATGAATTATTGGAATAACTAATGCCACACCAAAATATGAAAATCAATCACGTAATGACGCATGAATAAAAAAGTAAGAAATAGTCATATCCATTTTGGCCTATTTGATTACCTGTTGTAGCCTATAGCAGGTAATAGGACTCAAAATAAAATTTGTACAATTTAATGAACAAAAAGTTAAAAATCGAAACGGAATATATCATTTTAAAAAAGGGATGGACTTAATTACTGGCACGAAGAAAACATAATCCCTTTATTTTAAAAATTATTTCCTCGTAATTTTTAAATTTAAAAATAACGTTTATTATATTAGCTCACCAAAATATCACTCGAAAATAGTAGATCTCCTGGCTTGGTAGTGCCCCCAGACGTAGTCATTCCTAACGAACTGGGTAACCAAATTTGTGTTCCTTAATTCGTGTTTCAATTATTTTCTCCATAATTGCTGCTTTAAATCCTAACAACTGGTATCAAGAGCATCGGGTTCAAGGGATCTGGTGGGAGCAATTATGATGGCTGAAGAGAAATCGCCTGTTGAGAAGTTTGATGGAATGGATTTTGGATTCTGGAAATTTCAGATCGAGGATTACCTGTACGGTAAAGATCTGTATCAACCTTTGGGTTCAAAGCCTAAAGATATGAAGGATGACGAGTGGAAGTTGCTGGACAGGAAGGCGATGAGTGTGGTTCGTCTGTCGTTATCCAGGAACTTCGCCCTACATACGGTGAAAGCAAAAATCACAAAGGAGATGCTGGAGATTTTGACTGAGATGTATGAAAAACCGTCTGCAGCGAACAAGGTTCATCTGATACGGAGGTTATTCAACCTGAGGATGGCAGAGGATACTGTGGTAGCCAATCATCTCAACGAGTTCAATATGATCATAGCCCAATTGAGCTCGATTTTTGATGATGAGGTTCAAGCCCTAATTTTGTTGTCTTCTTTACCAGAAAGTTGGAGTGGGACGGTAACAGCTGTTAGTGCTTCAACAGGTAAAGTGAAACTTAAATTTGATAAGGTTAGAGATCTGATCATGAGCGAAGAAATTCGCAGAAAGAATTAATGCGCCACAAGATCGTTTGAGTGTTAGAAACAGAGGCAGATCTGAATCCAAAGGGAAGCCAAATCGGGGTAGATCAAAGTCAAGGGGCAAAGATAAGCCCAAGAAGGACAAAAGTCAAGTCGAGTGCTATAATTGTCATGAACTTGGTCATTACAAAAGGGAGTGCAAGACACCAGCAAAGGCACAAGGGAATGCACCAAAGAAGAATGACAACTCAGCAAACGCCGCCACTGATGAGGGCTCAGATGCATTAATCTTGAGCGTAAGCAGTCCATTAGAATCGTGGGCGTTAGATTCAGGAGCATTGTTTCATTCGCAAAAAAGAAGATCGACGTGATGGAGAAGTACACTTCAGGGAACTTTGGGAAGGTTTATCTAGCTGATGATGAACCTTTGGAAATCAAAGGGAAGGGGAATGTTCAGATCAAGACACCAAATGGAACTGTTTTGCAGTTGAAAGATGTGAGACATATTCCTGGATTGAAGAGGAATTTAATTCCAGTTGGGCAGCTTGATGATGAGGGTTACAAGGTGATCTTTGGTTGCAACATGTGGAAGATAACCAAAGGTGCCAAGTGGCTCGAGGCAATAAAGAGGGAATGTTGTACATGATGTGCAACACCCGGACAAAGATTGCTCTTGCAGTGAAAAAGGAATGCGTGATTTGTGGCATTGTCGTCTTGGCCACATGAGTGAGAAAGGGAATGCAAACTGCCAGACCTCAAGACAGTTGACATCGGGTTATGTGAGGACTGTGTATTCGAAAAACAAAAAAGGGTGAGTTTTTCTAGGAGGGCAGAACTTTGAAGAAGCAGGTTCGAGTTAGTCCAAAGCGACTTGTGGGGTCCAAAGACCAAAGTGACATCCCTTGGTGGAGCATCATATTACATGACTTTCATTGCGACTCTACGAGGGGAAGGTATGAGTTTATTTTTCCGAAAAATAAGTCCGATGCATTTAATGCTTTTTGAAGTGGAAGGCCCTTCAGAGAAATTGAGACGGGTCTCAAAGTGAGGTGTTTGAGATCCGATAATGGTGGAGAGTACGAGCTCGTGGAGTTCAAAGAATTTGTGAGGCGAATGAAATTCGAATGGAGAAAACCGTGAGAGGAACCCCCCAGCAGAATGGTGTGGCAGAACGTATGAACAGAACGATATGTGAACGTGCTAGAAGCATGAGATTGAAGTGTGGGCTGCCAAAGATGTTCTGGGCAGAGGCAATTAACATTGCAGCTTACTTGATAAACAGAGGACCCTCAACTCCCTTGGAAAATGGCATACCAGAGGAGGCCCGTTGGGGCGAGGTAAATCGTTTTTTTTCGAGTATTTGGGTGTGTTTCATATGTTCATGTTGATGCTACTAGTAGAAGTAAATTGGATGCTAAATTTGTTAAGTGTACACTTGTTGGATATGGCGGTGATGAATTTGGCTATCGATTTTGGGATGATAAAAATCGAAAGATAATTCGTAGTCGAGATGTCATATTTAATGAGCAGATGATGTACAAAGACAGGTTGGGGATATCCAAAAAAGGTGGTTCTGAAACTCAGGTTGTGGAATTAGGCATTTCGAACTCAGGTGGGAGCAAGGAGGTTCTAGATGATCAGGTGATTATTGAGGAAGAACCAAAGTACACCACCACCAACAATTCCGTTGCGGAGATCCATGAGAGAACGGAGATCTCCTGATAGGTATTCACCTTCTCTTCATTATTTATTGTTGACTGATGGTTGTGAACATGAATGTTATGCAGAGGCTATACGTAGTGAACATGTGAACAAGTGGAAACTTGCGATGGATGATGAGATGAATTCGTTGATGACCAACGAAACCTGGGAACTAGTTGAGCTCCCTAAGGGCAAGAAAGCACTTTGCATAATAAGTGGGTTTACTAATCAAAGAGAGGTCGATGGAAGCAAACGCTACAAGGCAAAACCGATTGTGAAAGTGGTTTCAAAGCAGTAAACATGGTATTGATTATACTGATGTTTCTACTCCAGTGGTGAAGCTAACTACCATTCGGTTAGTTCTGAGTTTGGTGGCTGCAGAAAACTTGGTGTTAGAACAGATGGATGTGAAAACAACCTTTATTCATGGTGACTTAGATGAGGACATCTACATGAAGCAACCGGAAGGATACTTGTCAAAGGGAAATAGCGAGGTTGTTTGCAAATTGGAGAAGAGCTTGTATGGTTTGAAACAAGCTCCATTATAGTGGTACAAGAAATTTGATGGGTTCATGCACGAGATTGAGATCAATAGGTGTGAAGCAGACCATTGCTGTTACTTCAAGAGGTGTGATGGTGGTTATATCATTTTGCTATTATATGTTGATGACATGTTGATAGCAGGCTCTAGTGCTCGGGAAGTGAGCAAATTGAAGAAGAAATTGTCTGATAGGTTTGCTATGAAGGACCTTGGAGAGGCCAAGCAAATCTTAGGTATGCGAATCGATCGTGATAAGGTGGCAGGAAAGTTGTATCTTTCACATGCTGAATACATAAAGAAGGTCTTGACGAGATTTAGTATGGAAGATGCAAAGCCAGTTCGGGTCCCGTTGGGAAGTCAGTTCAAGCTATCCAACAAGGACTCACCTAGTAGCGAAGAGGAGAGGACCTACATGCAAAACACCCTGTATGCTTCGGCAATTGGCAGTTTGATGTATGCTATGGTGTGTACAAGACCAGATATTGCACAGTCAGTGGGAGTTGTTAGCCGGTTTATGGGTAATCCGGGCAAGCAGCATTGTGAGGCATTGAAGTGGATCCTTAAGTACTTGAGAGGTACTACTGAACAAGCTTTGTGCTTTGAGGGCAAAAGCGTTGAGTTGGCAGGATATGTTGATGCAGACTTGGCATCAAATGATCTCGACAAAAGGAGGAGTACAACCGGGTATGTGTTTACTTATGGTGGTACGGCAATTTCTTGGGCTTCTAAGTTGCAGAAGATCGTAGCTCAGTCCACTGCAGAAGCAGAATACGTTGCAGTTACTGAGGCTAGCAAGGAGATGGTTTGGTTGCAGAATCTTTCGTGTGAGTTGGGGAAGGAGCAAAATGATAGTATTCTGTATAGTGACAGTCAGAGTGCTATTCACTTGACAAAGAATTCGGTCTTTCACTCGAGGATGAAGTACATTGAGTTAAGGTATCATTACATACGTTACCTCATTGAAAACAAAATTGTACAACTGATGAAGATCCGAGGAAGTGAGAATCCTGCTGACATGTTGACTAAGGTTGTGACCTTAGAGAAGTTAAAGTTATGCATGACTTCAATCGCCTTGGGCGAGATGAAGGCGACTTTACTACCGGAGAGAGACCGTTGAAACGGAGGAGACAAGTTACGGTTGAGTCGGGCCTCCAAAGTGGGAGATTGTTGGGATTGTTGAGCTCGACGAACCGGGATGCAGAGCGTGGGGCGCTTCGACCCGGTGTTTCATGGTCGAGCACTTATGCTCGGTCGAGCACCCCCCAATGCAGCGCCCACCAGGCGCTCGACCATGTCAAGCTTCGAAGCGAACCGGCCGACCAAGGCACGAGGTCGGCGGTGTTCGAGGCCCGTGACTATCTGTGATTTTAGGGTTTTGGCCCGATCTCATATTTAAACACTCTTGATTCATTGTATCATTGTATCACCAAAAATATCACTCGAAAATAGAGATCCCGCTGCAGTAGTCTTTTTCCAGACGTAGTCATTCCCGATTTAATTTGGGAAAACCAAATTTATGTTCCTTAATTTGTGTTTCAATTATTTTCTCCATAATTGCCTTTTAAATCCTAACACAATTCAGCCGTGGATAGCAACCTAAAAGGCCGAAAAATGAATGGGCTGAAAGAATCGGGCAGCAAAACAGAGGAGAGAGACGAACGGAGGCGTTACTAATGGAGAGGAGGAAATGATCGGCGATCATAGGTAAACAACGGCGCAGAGGAAATCGCCAGAGGGCCGTGGTAGGCTAAGTAGAAGATGATAGTACTGGAAACAGAGACACGCATTGTTTTGGGGTGTGTTGAAAATGGGCTGTTGTTCTTCAGCTGAAGAAGGTTGGTTAGTATCGGAATTGTTAGGGCGATAGTTTGATTGAAGGAATTTATGAATCGAATTCGGGTTAATTGAAAAATTGAGCTTCTGAAATGTATGGAGAAAGCAGGAAGGAAAGAAAACAGGGTGTTTCTTGCATTTTCTGGCATTGGATATTAGAATTTTTTTTCTAGGTTACTCGCTCTGTTTTTCTTCTTTTTTTTTTTTTTGAGAGGTTGCTCTGTTTCTTGTCTAAGGTGTGTGTTAATATAGGTTTTAGTGTGGGTTGTTTGAGAAAGAAATGTAAACAAAAAGGAAATTTCCACGCGCTATAATAATGATGTGGCATTGGGTGTAATTGGGTATAAATAAATACTACTCCTGAATTATGGGTTCAAAGGGTTCTAAATCGAATAACTCTTTACTCTTGGGTGATATCGAAAAGAAAAAAAAAAGGAAAATGCGGCAAGTCTAATAGCTCTTGTGTGATATTGAAAAGAACAAAGAAAACGCGGAGAAAAAAAAAAGAATATGTGTTCTTTGGGATTGGGTATAACTGTATTAGTATAACTCATAATTCCTGCTCCTATATTTAATCTTTTTATAGAATGATTCTAAAAATAATCTTTTTGATATAAGGCAAAATTTCTGTAGTACAATGAATTTATATTTTTAAATTGTACTCCCTCCATCACAACTCTTTCTTCACATTATCTTTTTTCTCGTATTTTAACTAAGGAGTTGTTTATTAGTATTTGAAATGGTAGAGTGAGTTTTAAGAAGGAGTATGATAGTTTTATCTCTCTTCTATTATATGTTTTTTTTTTTAAATTACTTTATCATTTCAAATACTAATAAAAAATTCGTTCGCTAAAAAATGAGAAAGCAGTAATTGTGAAGAAAGAGTTGAGATGGAAATAGTATTAGTTAATTGTTTTTTAGATTTGAAAAATATTTGTTTTGTCATTGAAAAGTTGGATTGTATAGGTACGGGTATGGTAATACATGTATGACATATTATAGATATTGAGACACATATATTTTTTTTTAGACAAAGTCTAGTATGAAAATTTTTATAAATGAAAAAACTTTAATTTACAATCAAATCCTGTAATTGGTGAATGTAAGACAAAATTGAGTGGTTCATGGTTCACTCTGCCCAAGTGGTTCATGGTTCACCTGACCCGAATAGATCATAATTTAGGGTTCATTATTTAGTGTTTACGGTGTAGATAATTGATTTAGGACAATTTTATAGATTTCATACATGAATATTTTCACACTAGACCTACTCTTTTTTTTAATTAGGTAAGATACGACGGGAGATGCGATTATAGTTTTTAAAATTATTTTATATTATCCCTGTGAATATAAATATTTTTGGCAAAATATTATATGAACCATTTACACCATAATAATATCCATACACCACTATTTATCTCAATTTCGGGTCATTAAATGGGTCAAGTATAAAAAACAGATATTTTTTATTTTCACCCAATTTTCTCTCTCTAAACCCTCTCTTTCCCCAATTCTCTCCACTTTCGCGATTTCTTCACGAGAAGATTTCTTCAAAGACCCTAAACTAAATCGTCCAATTCTTCGAAGATTCGTGCAATTTCTTTAAGAGAAGTATGTGTGATTCATGCGATTTATGTGTTCAGTCTGTTATTGGTGAGATTCGTGCGATTTCCCTGTCTTCTATTTTTGGTTCATCGAAGATCTTCGATTGACGGTTAATTTCATCTAACAGGTAACACATATTCCTTCTATTCCTTTATTATGGTGTAACGCTTATCATGTGTTTGATGAAATGATTAAATAGAAAATCTCCTTCAGCATAAAGAAATTTTATGAGAGATGGATATGTATCAAGGAAGATTCATAGGATTTACTTTTGTAACATGTCTTGTAGATCCTGCCATTGTAAACTATATATTATGTACACAGAGTCAATAGAATTAGTTTACTCTGCATATCTATTGCGTTCTTATAATGTGTATGAATTAGGTGTTGTGATCATTATTAATTTTTTATAGGATTTTGGTAGAGAGCAATAATGAATTGAATGCAAATTAATAAAATTTCTAAAATAGTTTTAGTTACTTAAAATGTTATTCTTGTTGGTTTTGTTTAGTTGTTTTGTTGTTCTTCTATTGTTGCTTATTTGTGTTTTTACCACTTTTTAAGGCAATTGAAACCTCTTATCCTTAGGGTTTAGATGGCGTAGTATGTAACTGTTGGAATTTAGAGGCATTATAAACACGTAATACATGCTTGGCAGTATAAATAAAACAAGTTCACCAACAAGAATAATTAATTGCATAATTAAATACGAGTAAACGTAAATAAAATTCTTACAGCAATTCGTACCGGATTCCTAACTATAGTATTCACGTAACAGTCGTTTACTAACTCGCATAGATCTACCAACGTTGAATCCCCGAGATGAATTTGCTAGGAAAATTCTAACTTAGAGATTTTACGGAGAAAATATGAAATCTTGTATTATGAATTCCCAATGACTCATATATATAGGGGAGACCCAACTTAAATTTTAAGCTAACCTGATTAGGAATCCATAATCTTGTAAATTAAATCTCATAGATTTAATTCCCATATACATAAATCTCTACGGATTTAATTTCCATGTATATCAAATCTTTGCGGATTTGATTTTCATATATATCAAATCCCATAATAATATTCCATATATTATTACTGGGAGTCCTTTTTAATTAAATCTAATTTAATTAAATAGCAATAATAATTAATTCTAAATATAATTATTATTATATTCTCCATAAATTAAATATTAATATCCAATATAATATTTAATCAACCAACTATAATTAGTAAACAATCGTTACTTGTTGTGTGACCCATAGACCCTCATATATCGAGTGATTAGTCAAACTAACGGTCTTAATTGAACCCTAGACAATAAATCAGACATTCTCAATATATGAGGTACTTTGCGAGGAAATGTGCAACTACCTGTACCTAAAACATGGACTATTATGATAACTTCTTTTCATTCACGAATACTCGATTAAATCTTGAACATTATGAAATGTCTATTCAAATAACTTAAGCATATTATCTCTAATCACTAATTGATCATGTATGTCACACTTAGCCACAAAGTCTAAGTTGACGTGCATCGGCCGATGACTTAGATCCAATTATGACGAGAAGATGAGTATTCTCTCTAAATTCACTTTGATGAATGAATCATATTCTTGACTCAACTACCACGCACATGCACTTCGTGATGAACCCAATCCAAGCCATATCTACCCATGGAAGGGTGCAAGCGTTGGTCATGGTCAAAGTTCATCACTCCACACATGTCGTGCGTATTAATCTCAAGTCAAAGGAGTATCGCATCGCTCCCACTAACCGATACACCCATAGACACATATTGTGGAATTACATCAAACGGTTTCTCGGATGTGTATACCAATACTCTCTAAGGTATCTGTGGATCCATCATGAGATACCTAGTATCTCGTAGTAAGTGGGATCTTACTACACTCTCTAAGAGTATGATGCAGATCGCACACCAATCTCAATTGCATCATCAATATCCAATTCTTGATGATCCTTGATCGGAGCCATTTGAGAATCATGCTTAAGTCATCTGAGTTCTCACAATCTCAATGACAGCAATGACTCATGGGAACACTTGCATGAATAAATGCAAACAATCAAACATAATATTCAAACAAGTGTATTGCCATACATTAATATTAAATGAATTATAATATTAAATCAAGCTGAATATCATCGAGTATTATATTCTTACAATAGATTGTCTCTAGGACACTAACACTAACCGTAACTATCTCATGTTAGAATAAAGTGAAGGGAGTTGATGTGATAACTGTTCACTACTGTATTAGTTCTTGGGGCTTAGGAATTATCACATTTTCGGAACAACATCTTAACATAATAGAATGTAAGTGATAATTATTATTGTAACTCAATCTTTGCCTCCATAATGGCTTCTTAGTTTACTTCTTATTCTCTAAGAGGAGAAGATGGGAGGGGATTCTTCTGCATAATAAATATTTCTTTTTTCATGACAGGTAGTCCATGTAATATTACCAGAATGAGCCCTATGTTCAAAGTGATAAAAGAGGAAAACCAAAATATACCAAAAGCTTCTGAAACGGTCGATTAAGCTTAAGCAGACACTCAGGTGGGTTATGAAAACTACTTGCATATTTGTCGTGCTCTATTTTTTCATAATGTTGTTTATAGATTCTCAATAGATGAAGTTTTAGTAATCCTTGTTTGGTTGCAAGGGAAATACTTGTTTTTATTGACACAATTGTTTATATAGTTGTGATATTTGTGACTGGTTGTTTTGATAAGGTCTGAAAATAGTGTATTAATCTACATCCAATATATTTTTATGTTACATTATTGTACTTATAAATATGAGTTCATGCCACTGTTGGGATTATACTGGAAAGTATACTTTTACTTTGTATAATCAAAACTGAATTTCGAACTTATTTACTGAAATAAATTGTTTATCATTGATGCTTTAAATATCATCGAATGTCACATATATTTCTTTGATAATGTTTCAATAAATAAGACGTGTTACATTGTAGTTAATTTAGTGATACCGGATCACGTAATATTAAATTTAATCCCCTTGTAACAAAAAGTACACCATTCACGACCTAGATGGAAATGAACAATCCATCGTGAAAGGTTGAAGTGTAAAAGCCTGGGATTGGCTTGTCTTGACCAAGAGATTACACTAGTGCATGATCGATGAATCGAATAGGACCTACTGAGGAGGACAAATTCTTCGTGAATCGAACAAAAAGAATTAGACCTCGGTGGTTCGTTATTTCTTAATCTTCGCCCCTTAAATAGGATCACGTGTGGTTGGTAACTATTGCTTTGACTTATCACGGGTAGAGAATCAACGAGATTCAATACTTTATATCTTGGGCAATATTATTGGTCACACGCGATTGCTAAGATTTAATACGGAGAATCGTGTGCAAGCACGCTTTGTTCGATTTGCCCCCTTGGGAGGTTCATAAGATTTATCATACCAAATCTTGCAAGTGGAACTAGTTTCCAGATGGATAATAATGTTGAATCGTTCTTAACCAAGGACAAAAGATATTAATTAATGGAAAGCTATTTCGGTGGCTTGAATTAATTAATGGGCTAGATAATCTTAAACACGGGAAATAATAACCGGGAGCCATATTGACTATAATATGGGTTAAGATGGATAGTGCAATATTAATTATGTAGTGGGATTAATTAATATTTATGGGCTTGAATAATATTGTGGCTCAATATTGATAATTCAAGATCCATTTGAAGGTCCAATCTTAATTTTCCTAAAGGCTCCCTAAGTAGCCCAACATAAAGTCCAATAACTGAAAAAGGTGTTTAAAAATAAAATAAATCTTGTTGCATATTTTTCCTGTTTTTTCGAAATTTATGGATAAAAAGGGGAGAAAGATTTTCTTTGAATTTTGTTATGGAATGAAGATATGTATTCTTTGAATACAAGATTATCTCATTAAATTCAATAAATCTCCCACTTGGTTATTCATATGGTCAATTTCAAAAATTTTGAAATATAAAGGGCAAGAAAGATTTTCTTGATTTTCTTGAAAAGATATTATGGAAGATATGTGCACTTGTTGGTCCCGGTGGGAAAACCCATTTTGCGCGTGCGGAAGCAAAACATTTCATGCGATGCATATAAAACAGGGGTGAAGGAATGGTGATTTCAGATTTTTCTCTTTTAAGCTCATGTGTTGTGTCTTGCTTATGATCGAATGCGTATGACAAGATAAGAACGTAAAGCAGTAAACAACACAACAATGTATAGTGGTTCGGAGAATCAAGCTCCTACATCCACTCTCCCTGTTCCTAGGGAAATTCCTTCAAACACTTCCTAAGGCTTTCTGACTACCTCTGTAGTTTACTAACCTTTCTACTTTGAGCTTTCTGACTACCTCTGTAGTTTACTAACTCAAACTGGACTTATCATCCTCTCGGGCTCCCCTCTAGATGTTTAACGAGTTCACACTCCAATCGGGACTTATCACCCTCACTCGGGAATGCCTAACAACTACCTCACTTCACCACTAGTTATCTCTTACGAGAATGGGGTTTGGGTTTGGTGTTGTCTCCAACTATGGTGAGATTTTCCCTTACATTTGTTTAGCCTCAATGCTAAGGTTGGGAAAATCTCTCTAAGCTTAGGATACATCGTGGGTTGCTTAGGTTGGGTTCTAGAACACTCTTTGAATATATTTGTATATCTATAGACTTGTGTTCTAGGGTGGGAATGCTTTGAGTATAACTCCTCTTAGCTCTGTAGCAACGTGTGCTATATTCTCCACGCATCCACCCTTAATTTGATGGAAGAACTTGTATTTATAGTGTGGATTTGAATGTTACCGTTGGAGAGAATCACATTCAAATCCATACTATTCTTTGTAAGTTCTGCAGCTTTTTCAAGCTGGTTGTCTTCTTCTCATTCACGTCAGCTGGATTCCAACGGCTATATTCCTCAGCTTCAGTGCCTCGGAACATTCATGATATACTGAGCATTCAAAGATATTATCGAGAATCTTCAGAATTATCGTGGTTTTAGGATTCTCTCGAGTCTCGGTGTCTTGAGAGACATCTTGAAGTCTTGATTTCGATCATCATCTTGAGTCTTGATTCTCGATTTCATCTTGAGTCTTGATTCTCGATTTCATACCGAAGTCTTGATTCTCGATTTCATCATAGTCTTGATTCTCGATTTCTGCCACATCGAAGTCTTTAAACTTCGATTTCATATGAAACTTCGGTTTTCTTGAAACTCTATCGAGTCTTCAGAATCTAACCTGTTCTATATCTGCCGACTATACACGGTGCAGATATTATCCTGAACACTCTAAAACTGAATCCTGACTCATCTATCAAGATTATCCTGAACATGTCATACTCAGGGGTTTTGGGATCTAATCAAAATCCTCTTTATTAAATTCATTTCCCAACAATATGTATTTCTTGGAATACAAGTATATCTCATAAATTCAAGAAGATCTAAATCTTGGAATTTTGATCCCTAATATTTCGAAATTTACCATAACTTGATGAGGTGGAATTTTTGTGGAATATTTTAATTATGGGAAAAAGAATATAGGAGATATATTCAAGATTTCTTGAAGATCAAGAAAAGATTTTCCCACATTGTTTTTTCCCCTAAAAATTCGACCATCACGCATCTATAAATAGGGGATGATTCTTTCATTCCCAAGTACAATTCCATGTGCTGGAAAAATTAGTAAATCCACAAAGGTGGTGCAACAAAGTTTAATTTTCCTTTTGTTAATTGTTCGCGAGCATCCTTCCACCGGATTGTCGAAAGCAAGGACTAGGAATACTTGGGAAGGTTTTTGATTGTGTTTAATCAACAAGACCATTGCCATTCCAAGAGGTAATGCGTTCGTAAACTCGTAGTAATTCCGTCGTAGGATTTACGTGAACTGTTTTATATGCATAATTTGTTGTTGAATTATTATTTATATTAATATAGGATTAATTCATGCTAGTAATAATTGTTAGAATTAAATTTGTATTTAAATATTCATCCGAATAATAGATCCGCAATTAATTCCAACAAACAGTATCGAGCCTCGGTTTAAGACTCAATTTTAGATTGTAATTTAATTCGTTTTCATTAAATTTGAAATCGGATAGTATAATTGCTAGATCTTTTTTGCAGGTATCCAATTGTCATGGAATTTAATGTGTTTATTTATGCATGCATATAAATTGTGGGTTTTAATTCTATTCGTTCGAATTCGTTTTGCCTCGTGAGAAAATCCACGAGTAGATTAGGATTTGTTTGATTTGATCAATGTAATAGACTAGTCTAGATCTAGATTTATTTATTTTTTGTAAATAAATTCTAACTTAGATCGGAAACGGAGGCGAGACGGAAGAATTAAAGGATAGATCCGAATCGTGACGCGACGACGCGGCATCGCGCTAAACGCGTCAGAAGAGAGGCACGCAACGACGACATCGGACATCGCCATCACCAAGCGCGACGCCGACGCGGCGATCTACCGGATCGGGCACATGGGCGGCACGGATGGGCTGCATTGCGCGTGGCATGGGCGATGCATGGACCGTGTGAGACCAGTAAAAAGCGGCAAGGCGACGCGGTGGGCGTAGGCCGGCGAAAGCGGACGCGGATCTGACATTCGCCGAGCATCGCCGAAGCCGCGCCGAGGTCTTGAGAGGTGTACCGGAAAGAAAGGCGTTACTGCCGAGGGTAAGGCCGAGGTCGCCAAAAGGCCGATTCGACCAGGGGCGGCGAATGCGGCGCGTGCATCCTATTTGTGAGCTACTTAGCATGGCATTTCGAGACGGAGTTCTTTTCGAGACGATCGAGTGGGAGAAATTCAAGACGGCGTTTCTTCAAAATCAAGCCAAGAAAAATCAAACCTTGACAATTGGATAATTGTGCCCAATATGTTTATTTTTCCGTTTTGCTTGATTTATTGTTGTGATTTCTCGTACTTTATTTAATTTGTTTAAATATGTTTGCATGAGAATTGCCCAATGAAAAATTTCACCTTCAAAAATTACTAAGTATGTTTAAATAATTAATTGACAATTTTATTCCGGATAATAAAATTGAATTAATTTTGACCTCCATGATTTATTTATTTGTAAATTCTTTTGGAGAAATTCCCCATGGACGGGTCAAAAGATAGCTTTCACATGAATAAATTCCAGATGTATGATTGTGGATTATTACTAGTGGCGACGATGATCCTCCCCACGAGGCTCGTTCAAAGCGAAATAATAATTTTGTACTTAATCATGATTATTACTTAGGTATAAAATTGATATGCATATACTTCCCCGAAGTCCCTGTCAATTTTATATTGGTCAAGTGGGAGCCAACAATTAATCTGGATATTAAAGGTTTGTAACTGTTCTTGTTTATAACCTGATTGAATGTGTTTAAATAATGACCCACCCCACGTGGCTTATTTAAACTGTTTTGAGATGTTGGCTGATGCATGTTCATATTTTTTGAGATTTAATATGAAACATGTGATCGAATTTTGTGATATATTTATGCTTATGCATATTATTATTCATTTCAGTTCATCATGTCGCAACCTTTTAATCCACTGATCAATATACTTAAAGACAATTTGCTGACTGGTGAAAACTATTTTGATTGGATATACAAACTAAAACTTGTCCTAGCCGCATCACTTTCCAAATGGGTACTTGATACACCAAAACCCGAAAAACCAGCTAAGGACGCCGGAATATGGGATGAGATGTTATATGGTGAATGGGAGCTGGCAAATGAATTGATGAAGGATACAATTCTGGCACATCTGTCAGATGCGTTGAAACGCCTTCACCAAGAATATGAGTCAGCTGCAGACATCTTACGGAATCTCGAAGCGATGTTCGCACATCAGACCCATATAGCAATCCAAAGTGTGAAGCAAGAAATTGATGAATTAAAAATGGGAAAAGGGACGACTGCAGCGCAGCACGTTCTTAGGTTTATGGTGCTATTTGAGGTGCTTGAGATCCTCGGCGAAAAATGTGATTTCAAGACTAAGATTGATTTCATTCTCCAATCCTTACCAAAGAGCTATAATCACCACTATCTTGAGTATCTATTGGAAGATCTAGATTTTACAGTGGATGATCTTGTAAATGCTCTCACTTTGGTTGAAAGGGAAAGGGAGCGCGAGGAAAAGAACTTGGGAAAACAGAAATCTTCTTTTCATCCTAGATCAAGTGGTGATAAGGATGATGAAAAAACAAGAAAGTTGAACCAAGCAGACTCAACATCAAATAAGAGCTTGTAATCAAGCATGAGGAAAGTTTTGGAAAGCGGCAGAGTAGGACACTTGAGGTCAGCCTGTTCCAATCCCAAAAGGAATGGAAAGAAAGGTAATTCTCACGCACTAGTTGTTGAAACTTGCTTAGCGGCGTATGCCTCCCATTTATGGGTAGTGGATACGGGATCCACTGATCATGTTTGTTTCACTTTACAGGGGTTCAAGCGGACCCAGCAACTTAGTGAGAATGAGATCCTCATCACACTGGGCAATGCTACGAGAGTGGCAGCTGAAGCAGTGGGAGAAGTGCACATGTCTTTTGAAGACAACGTTTTAATTTTAAGAGATGTTCTTTACGTTCCGAATTTTAGAAAGAATTTAATTTCAGTTTCTAAACTTTATCTTGATGGATATTCAGTTACTTTTAATAAAGTTGTTATCATTTCTCTTTATGATAAATTTATCTGTCATGGAACGTTGTCGAATAATCACTATACAATTAACTGTGCACACCACTCACGGAATGCATCCTATAACACATCAACTGTTTCCGAGAAAAGAAAACGTTCATCAGACGTGAACGAGACACTTCTATGGCATCTAAGATTGGGACATATTAATCCAAAGAGGATCCAAAGGTTGGTGAAAGACGGTTCACTGGAGTTTCTCCAAGTTGAACCAATTCCAACCTGCGAATCATGTTTGGAGGGTAAGATGACCAAGAGGGCATTTGGAGCCAAGGGGAATAGAGCCAAAGTAGTGTTAGAAATCGTTCACACAGTTGTATGTGGTCCAATGTCAACCAAAGCAAGAGGAGGTTATGAGTATTTCGTCATTTTTATTGATGACTACTCAAGGTACGGTTATATTTTCCTTATGAAGCATAAATCTGAGACCTTTGAGAAATTCAAAGAATTGAAGGCTCTAGCAGAGAATCATAGGGAAAAACGTATCAAGTCTCTACGATTCGATCGTGGAGGCAAGTACCTCAGCGATGAGTTTTTGAACTACTTGTCTGATAAAGAGATTGCATCCCAGCTAACTGCACCCGGAACCCCTCAACAAAACGGGGTTGCAGAGCGAAGAAACAGAACTCTTTTGGAAATGGTTAGATCTATGATGAGTTATGCGGATTTTCCCAAGTCGTTCTGGGGTCATGCCTTAGAAACAGCGGCCTACATTCTGAACTTGGTGCCATCCAAATCGGTTCCCAAAACTCCCAAAGAATTGGGGACCGGGAGCAAGCCCAGTTTGAGACACATGAAGATTTGGGGGTGTCCGGCCTACGTGTTGGACAAGGAAGCCAGAAAATTGGATCCTCGATCAGAATTAAAGTTGTTTGTAGGATACCCCGAGGGAACAAAAAGGTGTATGTTCTATGGTCCCGAAGATCAAAAGGTGGTAATAAGCACCCACTTTAGATTTTTGGAAGAAGACTATATGAACGAAAGAAGACCCAGAAGTGAGATTACCTTAAATGAGATAAGGGGGCTAACCTCAGTGCCAACTGTACAAGATGACATACCAAATGACACACTTACACAACCGGAACCTCGTCGTAGTGGGAGGGTTGTGAGACAGCCCGAGAGATTCATGGGGATAGGAGAGTCCTCGGACTTGATTCCCGGACAAGACGAATCAGACCCATGGACATATGAAAGGCAATCCAAGACAAGGATGCAGATTCTTGGCAAACAGCAATGAAAGCCGAAATGGGTTCTATGGATCATAACAGAGTGTGGGAGCTAGTCGAACCACTTAATGGGGTCAAACCCATTGGTTGCAAGTGGGTGTACAAGAGAAAAAGAGGACCGGGCCGGAAGGTAGAAACCTTCAAGGAAAGGCTTGTGGCGAAAGGTTATACTCAGAAAGAAGGGATCGACTATGAGGAAACTTTTTCGCCCGTAGCAATACTCAAGTCCATCCGAATTCTCTTGTCGATTGTTGCGCATCTCGACTTTGAAATCTGGCAAATGGATGTCAAGACGGCTTTCCTTAACGGAAGTCTTGATGAAGAAATCTATATGCAACAACCCCAAGGCTTCATTGAAAAAGGCCAAGAACACCTAGTTTGTAAGCTCATGAAGTCCATTTACGGACTCAAACAGGCATTCAGAGCTTGGAACCAATGTTTTGATCATGTTATAAAGTCTTATGGGTTTGATCAAAATGAGTTCGAAAGTTGTGTGTACACAAAGTGTGTCGGAACTGCATTGGTATTCTTAGTACTATACGTAGACGACATTCTGATCATCGGGAACGATGTAAAGATGTTATCAGACGTAAGGGCATGGCTTTCAAAACAGTTTAATATGAAGGACTTAGGGGAAGCCACGCACATCCTTGGGATCAAGATCACTCGAGATCGCAAGAAAATGATGATAGGCTTATCGCAAGCTTCATACATAGACACTGTCTTGAAACGATTCAGCATGCAGGATTCCAAGAAAGGCTTCATACCTTTTAGGCATGGAATCCATCTATCTAAGAAAATGTTCCCTAAGACACAAAAGGAGATAGATGACATGAGAGGCATTCCTTATGCTTCGGCTGTCGAAAGCCTTATGTATGCAATGCTGTGTACGAGACCGGATATCTGTTTTTCCGTTGGCATGGTGGCAAGATATCAAAGTAACCCGGGGAAAGAACATTGGACTGCAGTTAAAAACATTTTGAAGTATCTGAAAAGAACTAGAGATAGAATGTTAATTTATCAGTCAGATAGTCTAATCCCCATCGGCTACACGGACTCGGATTTCCAATCAGACTTAGATTCCAGAAAATCTACCTCCGGTAGTGTGTTTTGCATGGGGGGAGGAGCCATGACATGGAGAAGCGTTAAGCAGAAATGCGTCGCAGATTCTACCATGGAAGCCGAATATGTAGTTGCTTGTGAGGCAGCGAAAGAAGTGGTTTGGCTCAAGAACTTCCTAGTGGACTTGGATGTAGTTCCGAATTTTCCTAGCAGAATCATTGTTTATTGTGACAATGCCGGAGCAGTTGCAAATTCAAGGGAACCAAGAGCCCACAAGGCAAAAAAAAACATTGAAAGGAAATACCATCTTATACGAGATATTGTTAAGAGAGGAGATATAGAGGTGGCAAAGATCGCGTCAGAAGACAACCTAGCAGATCCATTCACAAAGGGTCTGCCTCAGAATACATTTGAGAGACATGTGGAATTAGGAATGGGTGTCAAGATCGTTGTCAATCTGTTTTGAGTATAAGTGGGAGAAATTATTAGGTTCGTGTAGGTGACATTAGATGTCACGTATTAGGAACTACAAGATAACATGCTGTAGTATACTTAAAAGCAGACTTTGAGTATAAGTGGGAGATTGTTGGGATTATACTGGAAAGTATGCTTTTACTTTGTATAATCAAAACTGAATTTCGAACTTATTCTTGAAATAAATTGTTTATCATCGATGCTTTAAATATCATCGAATGTTACATATATTTCTTGCATAACTGTTCAATAAATAAGACGTGTTACATTGTAGTTAATTTAGTGATACCGGATCACGTAAGATTAAATTAACGGTCCTTGTAACCAAAAAGTACACCATTCACGACCTAGATGGAAATGAACAATCCATCGTGAAAGGTTGAAGTGTAAGGCTCGATTGGCTTGTCTTTTGACCAAGAGATTACACTAGTGCATGATCGATGCAATCGAATAGGACCTACAAGAGGACAAATTCTTGAGCGAACGAAAAGGAAGAATTAGACCTCGGTGGTTCGTTATTTCTTAATCTTCGTCCCTTAAATAGGATCACGTGTGGTTGGTAACTATTGCTTTTGACTTATCACGGGTAGAGAATCAACGAGATTCAATACTTTATATCTTGTGCAATATTATTGGTCACGCGATTGCTAAGTTTTAATACGGAGAATAGTGTGCAAGCACGCTTTGTTCGATTTGCCCTTGGGAGAGGTTCATAAGATTCATCATACCAAATCTTGCAAGTGGAACTAGTTTTAGGTGATGGATAATAATGTTGAACTGTTTCCTTAACCAAGGACAAAAGATATTAATTAATGGAAAGCTATTTCAAATTGGCTTGAATTAATTAATGGACTAGATAATCTTAAAACGGGGAAATAATAACAAGGGAGCCATATTGATTGTAATATGGGTTAAGATGGATAGTGCAATATTAATTATGTAGTGGGATTAATTAATATTTATGGGCTTGAATAATATTGTGGCTCAATATTGATAATTCAAGATCCATTGGAAGGTCCAATCTTAATTCTCCTAAAGGCCCCCTAAGTAGCCCAACATAAAGTCCAATAACTGAAAAAGGTGTTTAAAAATAAAATAAATCTTGTTGCATATTTTTCCTGTTTTTTCGAAATTTATGGATAAAAAGGGGAGAAAGATTTTCTTTGAATTTTGTTATGGAATGAAGATATGTATTCTTGGAATACAAGATTATCTCATTAAATTCAAGAAATCTCCCACTTGGTTATTCATATGGTCAATTTCGAAAATTTTGGAATATAAAGGGCAAGAAAGATTTTCTTGATTTTCTTGAAAAGATATTATGGAAGATATGTATTTCTTGGAATACAAGTATATCTCATAAATTCAAGAAGATTCAAATCTTGGAATCTTGATCCCTAATATTTCGAAATTTACCATAACTTGATGAGGTGGGATTTTTGTGGAATATTTTAATTATGGGAAAAAGAATATAGGAGATATATTCAAGATTTCTTGAAGATCAAGAAATGATTTTCCCACATTGTTTTTTCCCCTAAAAATTCGACCATCACCCATCTATAAATAAGGGATGGTTCTTTCATTCCCAAGTACAATTCCATGTGCTGGAAAAATTAGTAAATCCACAAAGGTGGTGCAACAAAGTTTAATTTTCCTTTTGTTAATTGTTCGCGAGCATCCTTCCACCGGATTGTCGAGCAAGGACTAGGGAATACTTGGGAAGGTTTTTCGGTGTGTTTAATCAACAAGACCATTGTCATTCCAAGAGGTACGTTTACGTAAACTCATAGTAATTCCACATGCGTAGGATTTACGTGAACTGTTTATATGCATAATTTGTTGTTGAATTATTATTTAAATTAATATAGGATTAATTCATGCTAGTAATAATTGTTAGAATTAAATTTGTATTTAAATATTCATCCCGAATAGATCCGTGCAATTAATTCCCCAACAGCCACAGTTTCTTGATAATACTAATCTTTGTTTCCTACTTCTATTAAATGCAGTTGGTGAAAAGTTTAATGATCTTAAGAAAAAAGAAGCTGAAGAAAAGTTGAAGCATTTGAGTGAAGTTAGAAGAGGGAAAAGGAAGATTGCTGGTTGGTTTGTTTATTTAAGTACTCTTAATAAGAAATCTGATGTCAAAGTCTTAGTTATGTTAAAGACTTAAAGTCTTTTTCTGAAGTAGTTTATGTCTTCCTCTATATTCTAATGAGCAGTATTGTTGCAGTTGCATTCTAGATTACTCGACTGGTTTTTTGCTGATGGGAGTGGTGTTAATTTATGTGTTTACGTTGTTCTTGCGAAAAGGTTTGTGTACAAAGATTGAAAATTATCATTTGAATGAGACAGACCGGGTTATGAAATGTAACTAGGTTGAAGCGAAGATGATAAGTTCTAATTTTCGATGAATTGTATCACAATTAAAGTAGATATCATGAGATTTAGTTTGGAAATCTGAAAATATATGCATAAGAAGGTTATATTAAGTATACCTTATCTCTATGGATTTCTTATATTAGATTCATGTCCTTTCAAAAATATGCATCTATAGCCTTTGAATATATCAAGAATGTAAAATTTGAGAATAGAGATGCCAAGATATTTGAATTGTTTTTTATGAAATCTGAATAGATGATTCTTGCTTTCTTTATGTTCATTTTTTCTCTTCTACCATGAGAAGATGATGGTCAAAGAAAGTTCAATAGATGAATGAAACATGAGCCTCAGAGGAAAAAAGCAAGAACTAGTGGAAAGCACTTGTATGAGCTATAGTATTAATCGATATGAGATATAGTATTAATCGACATGAGTTATAGTATTACTTGATATGAGCTATATCATTAATCAGTATGAGCTATATTATTATTTGACATGAGCTAACTCATATAGTATTAATCGATATGAACTATAGTATTATTTGACATGAACTATAGTATTATTTGATATGAGGTATAGTATTGCTGGATATGAGCTATAGTATTAATGAATATGAGCTACAATATTATTTGAAATGAACTATAGTATTAATCGATATGAGATATAATATTAATCGATATGAGCTATAGTATTATTTGAAATTAGTTATAGTATTAACCGATATGAGCTATAATATTATTTTATATAAGCTATAATATTAATCGACATGAGATATAGTATAACTTGATCTATAATATTATTTTATATAAGCTATTATATTAATCGATATGAGATATAGTATTACTTGATATGATCTATAGTATTAATCGATATGAGCTATATTATTAATCGATATGAGCTATATTATTAATCGAAATGAGCTATAGTATTATTTGATATGAGTTATAGTATTAATTGATATGGGCTATGAGTTAGAATAAATAAATTAAATAAAAGTTTTGTGTAATTATTATTTGCATTAACTGAATTAGAAAAAATATTTAAAAAAAAATCAAAATGAATTTAAATTGAGAAGAGTAGAATGTATTAAAAGATATGAGTTCGAATAAATAAATTAAATAAAAGATTTGTGTAATTATTATTTGTATTAATTGAATTAGAAAAAATATTTTAAATTGAGAAGAGTAGAATAATAAAAAAGAAAAAAGAAGGCATTAGCACCCGCCAGCAAACAAGGTTCGAACACACCCACCTCCCAAAGGAGAGCAAAGCAACTTAGCACTTTGTCACTAATGAGTTTAACATTTAAACTCTGTACACATATCATATATCCATTAATTACACCCGGGTCATGGCTGGATCTATTTTTTTGTGAGGAAGAGACGAGAAATTCCCCCACCCGTGCCGTTGGCCCCTCAGCCGGGCGGGTTGTAAAACCTGCTCAATATTTTTACACTCTTTTTTTTAAATGCATATCTCCATACCTGTATGTAATTTTTTAACACTTAAATAATCGTAAAGTCAAAACAAGGGGAACATAACAATAAAATACGTGAACGACAAACATACAATCTAACAGTGGTGTAACCCTTGTGAACGATGGAGAGCTACTTGTTGGCTAGGGTTAATTTTGTTTAATTTAACATAAGACAAATTTATTTTTAAGGCCAAAAAAATAGTAATTTTGTAAATTTGACTCTGCGTGACATATCAAGTGTGTATCTCCCGTATCCGCATACCAAAATACCCATGGAGTATCCAACGTTACATTATTAAAAAAAATGGAGTACATTAGTGCATTCTAGTTGAAAAGTATTAATTTTTATACACAAGAACTGGTTTATACGAGATCTGAGAAAATATCATTTTTAGTCCTGTAACTTTTGATGATTTTATTTTTTGTCTTGTAACTTTTTACTTTTTCAATTTTAGTTCTGAATGTGTCAATTTCAGTTTTTTTTATCATAAATTTTAAAATTTCGCCGGAATAAGCATGTGCATCACACGTGACACTTTCATCCTGATGGATATAAGATCGCGATGAAGATCTTAATTTATTATAATTACAATTTGAATAGGAAATTAGCAATTAATGTAATTTATTAGCATGTATTATGTTTCCGTAATTAGTGTTAGGATTTTCTTATTTAAGTGTCAGTACTGTAAACGTATTATGAAGTTAAGTTGACTATGAATTAAAGAAATCGAGAGTTTCTCATTTTATTCCTCTTTGCCGGTATTCCAATGAGAATCAACGGAGATTGAGAAGATAGTTTCGTTTAGTTCACGCTTCTCCCTGCATCAGTTGGTATCCAGAGTCAGTGCAACGCTCCCTCCGATGCGGCCTCAACCGTATGTTGATGCCTTCGCCATCATGGATGAGATGCGTCAAAAAATCGCTACTTTTGCCAAATCTGTAGAGACATTGCGTGTTCAACAAGCAACGATGTTTGACACGGTTGCGGCTCAACCCGAAATCCGACGTCACCATCAACCCCCACCAATGGCCGATCGTCGTGCACAATCCCGAGATCGAGCTCTTACCCCTGTTTTGAACGAGTATGATTCAGACGAGAATGACACGATGTTTGTAGAAAATTTGTTCACTCAACCGCTGCCTCGTTGCGATCATGTTCCGTTTCCATTGATTTGCGAGAGTCCTGACACCATTGTTGCGCCCCACAAATCATCTGATTCAACACACCGCCAACCTTCCACCCCACATTCGACGGCGGCGCTGCGCTTTCGCCGCGCCACCAAATTTACACCATGTTTTTCTGGCCAAGACTGCGGTGCCGCCGAATGTCCTCCTTCCAGTACCTTGAAGAGAAACACGTTCCTATGCTTTCGGAAACGGCAGCGGCGGACCTGGGAAAAGAAATGGGTGCTGATGCCCTAATTAAATGTGGGCTTGGTAAGTATTTTAATAATGTTGGGCCATTATTTAATTTTGAAGTGTCACGTGACGTGCACATGTTTATTATGAGATTTTAAAATTTCGATAAAAAAAAATAAAATTGACAAATTTAGACAAATTTAAAAATACAAAGTTACAGAACTAAAAATAAAATCGTCCAAAGTTAAAGGACTAAGAATGATATTTTCTCTGTTTTATGCAGCGTGTGTTTTTAACTTTGAGGTTTTGAGCCCACATTGCCTATCTAGCAATATTTAAGTTTGTATTCCATAATATTTTGTGCCAAATTATTTTGGGTTCTTGATCGATTAAGAATTACAAATAGCGCCCACTCACCTACCAAAAGAAAATTAAGGGTTGGGCGAGTTGCCCCCGAAGAGGGCAAACTCGCGAATCGTCTTGCACATCAAAATAATCGGACAAGTTCAAGACAATGCTTGGCGAAGTCGCTCAAGTCGCCTAAACAAGCCGAGGACATTCACCTATTCCCCGATCAAGTCGCCCCTACGCCCTTCCTTGGCGAATCAAGCCAGCCATGATATCAAGAATAGGGGCGAGTTCGCCCGAGTCACCCAAATCAAGAAAAGGGACGAGTTCACCCATTACCTGGTGAACACGCCAAGTCGCCCAAGTCAAGAATATGGCAAGTTTACTCACTACTTGGCGAACTCGCCCAAGTCGCGCCAAGGGCATGTTGCCAATCCCTAATCAAACTTGCCTAATTTGCCTCTTTTCAAAGAGGACCCAGATCAAGTTGCAGAATAAAGAACTGGAGCCATACGTAGGCAATTTGATGGAATTACAATTGAGAAGTTGCAAATGAGATAGTCAGAGAAGGATAAGTCCAAAGAATTTCACAGAAGCCAAGACCTGATTTTGCCCAACTCGGTACGCCAACTACCAAAATCAGGGAATCATCCCCAATATGGCAAAAATCTTCCAAAGAGGTGGCTGGTTCTATTATCAGAAGCTCAAAGGGGAAAACTAAGGTGCAGATCTCAAGGATGACCTGCAAACCGCCACTCCAGAGAGTTTGCCCAGACAAGGAAGCGTGTTTAATTAAGCATAACTAGGATTTAGAGTCCAATATAGTTGTTCCATATTAAATGCTTGGTCGAGCTCACCTTGAAAGTCAGGTGAAGCAAGCTAATCACCTTGTACTATAAATATGAGCAGTTAAGACTCGTAATACGGTCGAAAAACATTGAATACACATGTTATATCAAGCCAAAGTAAAAGAGGCACACTTTGCTCAATCCCTCTTGCAATTTAATTCTATTTGTTATCATTTGGTGAAGAACAATCATCTATTCTTCATTAAATTCACTTTCCAGTATTTATTTATCATCATCATCACTTAATTATTGTTTGGTTAGCTAAAATCCTCACGCCACATTTAAGACAACCAATCCTAATATTTTAGCATCCAACAATTGGTGTAATGCCCCCGAATTCAGAAAGTTTACTTTTAACATTTCGACACTCTAAACCCGAGTCATTACTTAGTGAAACATAAAAATTGAGCCAGAAAATTTCTTTTCGAAAGTAAATAAACAAATTTACACGACAAAACATTTGCAGCGGAAAAATTTAAGTTAAACAGTAGTTTGTCCCCATGTTCGAAAACACAAAATCTATAGTTAAAAAACTTTAGCAAAAAGTCATCGTCGAGTCTCAAGTTCGACTCACGAAAGAATCAATACTAAAGTTCACAAGATAAAGTTCAATAGTCAAAGCGTCTTCATTATTTAGATACAAAGGTAGGCCTTATGGGGAAGTGGTCGCCTACTGTAGGTCCCGGACCTTAGCATCGTAACCTAAAAGTGTTAAAGTTGGGGCATGAGAAATAAATTCTCAGTGAGCAACCTGCATGTTGTTATATAGATTGACAGAATTCTAAAATCATTAAAGTCTTACCCCTTCCCGTTATCTTAGTCTTTGATCATATATTAAGCTTATTTCTTAAACATAGAATCCTTTTGATTTGTTTCATAATATGCATTCATGTGGGGCAGCACTGGTAGCGTATACCACATTCAATCCCCGCATCATTCCTACATCTCCTTTTCATTCATGTGGGGTGGCACTGGTAGCGTATACCACTTGCAATAACCGTAAATAACCTACATCTCCTTTTGGGGCGGCATTAAGTGTATACCACATTCAATCCCCGTAAACAACGTACATCTCCATTTCATGCATGTGGGACATAGTCCCCTTGTATATTCATAAATCTTGGGTTAACCATAATTATCATTCATTAGTTTACTTTAGAAAATATCAACAATCCGTATAACATTAATCACTGCGATACAGACAGTATCACCCACCTGGTAACTTTTGAGAGAAAGTTATAAACTTCTTGATAGCTTAATTGTAGGGACTTCCGAGTCTTGGAAACGTAAGCACACTACATAGCGCAATATGTATCATTTAGTATCATTCGTTTATTTAAAACCTTTCGTGAGCTCAATGGGGGCATCGAATCCCGTTCTTCTTGAACTAATTTCATTTATTAAAAATATTTTTAGCTTTTGAGTTCATAGTTTGGGACTTTGGTCCTTTTAATTCTTACTTCCATCCATAATTAAGTAAAAATACTTTGTTACAAATATTAAAAGTCAAAATCAAGAATTCAATTAACAAATACATGCACGTTTCACAACTTAGTTAAACTTATTTTTCAAAAACTCATTTACTCAATTAAACGACACGGTTTCATGCATAAATAGAATAAAATACTTATACTTATTTAAAAATATGAAATTAATATATGTTATGCTACTCTTAGCGAGAAAAAAGTTCATCAATGGACCTAGTTGATATTTCTTATCAATTATTCCCAGAATTTTGAAAAACTCTCTTGTTACACAAATCATCAACACTGTACTACTTGTAAATAAAAATCCATTTAAAATAGTGGGTTTATCCTAGAGGTCAAAACATTTTATATGTTATACTAAACTGTATTTAGGTCATTTATATAATTTTTTCATGATTTTATCACGATTCTAAACTGTTAACAAAATTGTTTAAAATAACAGTTCTGCAATTTCGAAGTATTGAATACCCAAAATTTACAGATTTATTACTACCAATTATGTGATACAAAACTATATGTTGGACACTTCACAATATTTTCAGATTTTTCTCAACATTAGAAGTCGGGTAAAAGGATCGTCAAATGTACTATTCCCGTTTTAAATTGATTTTTAATTCATCAACTTCGAAGAATTGTTTCTCCCAAACGGCTAATCCGATAACTACAAAATTTTAGTATGTTATTCTAGACTAGAAATACTACAACTAAATATGTTTCACATGATTTTTAGAATATCTAAAAGTGGCCTAAATCATGCTTCAATCTTTGTTCAGAAATTATTTTTTCGAAAAAAAACTATTTAACCAAAGTAACACTTGATCACTACATTCATACTTCAAAACACAAGATATCAAAATCATACATTTACATACATACAAACAAGTTTATTGGAGTATAAGGAAGGGGCTCATAAACATGTCATTTATACATTAAACAAGTAAACGCAAGCATTTATCTATTAATCTCCAAGAAAAAGAAGGTTTTTGCTCATTACCTTGTTGTTTCTTGTTTGGAACTTGGAAAGATCTTTCTTTTAGCTAAAAAATGGGTGGAGGAGAAACTCCTCCTTGGCTTGGTTGTGGTGGTGGTTGACGAGAATCTCTAGGGGAGAAGGGGAAAAAATTCTTCTCCCACTCCTCTCTTCACTCTCCTCTCCTCCTCTCTCTTCTTTCTTATCTTTCTTTCTAAGTTAAGACCCCCACTAAAATGGGGTATTCATATGTGTATATATGTAATCTGATATGGGGCTGACATAGGGATGAGGAGACGGTGGTGTGCAAGGACAAAGGTGGAGTGGAGTGTTGGGAAAAGAAGGCATGGTGTAATACTTACTAAAATAGTGTTTTTTTGCTAATAAATCATATCTTTTTTTTTAATGGGAAAATCATATCTTTATTAGATATTATGATTTCTTGGAAGATATCAGCTAATTTGGTTGATTTTATTGATATTGTGGGGCCATCATCTGATAGTCCCACTTATTAGGAGTGATCGGATCACGTTGTTGAATTTTGGTATTTTTTTTGTACAAATTTTGACTTTGAAAAATTAAATTAAAAACGCGATAAAGTCAAACATATTTTAGGGTTTCAAAAGATAATTTTTTCCTTTGTATCATTAAGACTTGACTTCAATTATTTTTTTATTAATCGAACCTTAAAACTTATTACTCTTCGGTGTGCTAGTAGTGCCTCCAATCCAAAATGCTCCTCTGTCACCTGCAAAATTTAAATCTTCGCACAAATATATTATTCGTTAAATCATTCACATTTAACTACTTTGATCTTATTTTAAATCTTGATTTTTGGTTTTGGGTTATTACATCCTACCCCCACTTAAAATAAATTTCATTCACGAAATTTATTTACTCGTATTCTTAAGGTACTGAGGATACTTTGCTAGGATCTCGTCCTCTATCTCCCACGTGGCTCCTTCCTTTCCATGTCTGCTCCATTGTACTAAGACTAATGGGATTTCTCGATTCCTCAAAAGATGAATATTTCTTCCTAAAATTGTCACTGGTACTTCCTCGTACGTCAAGTCTCGGCTTATCTCTAAATCTTTAAAATTGACGGCGTGTTCAAGATCATTCAAATACTTCCTTAGTGTGGATACATGGAATACGTTGTGCACTTGGGATAACTCCGGTGGCAAAGCTAAACGGTATGCTACGACTCCGACTTTGTCCAGAATGTCGAATGGTCCTATATAACGAGGCTTCAATTTACCTCTCTTTTCAAAACGAACTAATCCTTTCATGGGTGTGACTCTTAAAAACACCTTTTCATCAATTTCAAAGTGTAAATCCTTCCTTCGAGTGTCAGCATAAGACTTCTGACGATCTTGAGTTATTCTAGTTTTCCCTCTAATTGGTTCAAATTCGGAGAAAATTGAGAATTCTGGTAATACTGAGAAAATTGGGAATCATCACTATTAAAAAATGACTCGAAATTTTGTTAATTTTGAGAATTTGAATGGTTTTGGGAGTAGTGAGAATAATTGAGATGATTTGGATCCATGTAGAAAATGATAAAAATTTAGAAGATTTGACACAAGTTAAGAAGAGAAAATGGAGTGTTTTAGATTGTGATCTGAAATATATCAATAGTAGTCTTTATTCATAGAGAAATTTATTTTATGAATTTTGGTGTTTTTTTTAAGTGGATAAATGAAAAATTACAATTGTCTAAATAAAATATACCGGGTCAATTAGATAATGACATGTGTCAAGATGAAAGATTAAATATTTTTAAAAAAAAATTGGAGGAATTGATCATAACTAAGGTCATCCAACAATCTTAGTCATCAAAATTAATTTCATTTTTTTTTTTCCTTATGCTCATGATCGAAACCATCGATCATGGATAAACATGGTCTCAAAGAGCTCACTTTGTGGTGTATCCATAGCTACAATCTCTATAATTATATATTCATTTATGCTCAACTAACATAATATAAATTAATAAACGTTTTATTAGGATTATTATGAACATCAGAAAATGCGAACAACCTTTCTGGAAAGTAGAAAAACCCAAAAAATTAATAATAAAATCATAAATAACTTCTCACAAAAATGTCAGATTTGAAATAAACTCAGTATATAAGAGATATGTATAAAAAAAAAACCACTCAGTTTCTTCATTCACACAGGGAGAATCGGCTGCCGTCGCCCAGTGAAGTTGCTGAAAGCCGTCCAAACATTATCCAAGAACACGCTCATTCTCCGATCATCCTCTGTTAGGAGTGCATCATACAACCAGTACACCGATTAAGCCGCAGATAGAATCCCAAAAAGGACGAAAACGAACGGGCTCAAAGAATCGGGCAGCATAACAGAGGCGACTAAAAGACGGTGCAGGGGAAATCGAAGGAGGGCCGTGAATGCTAAGTAGAAGATCAGAGTGGTGGAAACAGAGACACGCATTGTTTTAGGGTGTGTTGAGAATAGGCTCTTGTTCTTCAGCTGGAAAAAGTTTGTGAGTATCGGAATTGTTAGGGCGATGGTTTGATTGGAGGATTTTATGAATCGATTTCGGGTTAATTAAAAAGTTGAGCTTCAGAAATTTGTTGAAAAGGCAGCAGCAAATGAAAGAAGGGTGTTTAAGAGAGTTGGGAATTGAGTCCAATTGAAGAATAAAGAGAGGACGTTTCTTGCATTTTCTGGCATTGGAAGTTAGATTTTTTTGTAGCTTGCTCTGTTTCTTCTCCTCTAAGGTGTGTTTTGTACAGGTTTTAGTGTGGGTTGTACGAGAGAGAAATCAAAGTATGTTGCTGAATTCATGCTCTTTGTAGTAATTTTGAACTTTGTTTTTTTAATTGGGTTCGTAGGTTAGGTAATAAGATTGTTCATGAGTTGACGCAATTTGCATACTTTTGTGACTCTTTTCTTTGTTCACCCTCTATTCTGGAGTTGGTACTGTATGCTGTGAAGCTCGATTTTTCGGCTCCTTGATTTATATATTCACTTTTTTGTTAAAAAAAATCAGATATATTAGTTATTGATAGTATTATATTATGTAATTAAATGTTTTATTTATTATATATTCTTATTTTTTTAGTGGAACTTCAATCCAATTAATTTAAGGATAGTGTGATTCAAATACTTAAATGAAGCATTGTTTTGTTTATAGTAGTGTCTTATACAAAAGTCTCTCTTAGTTTATTATTAGTTGGGTCCCCCCGATTACAAATTCTGTGTTCGTCCCTGTGCACACTTATATAATGATTATGTGGCATTGGGTTCGATGCGTTTTATACTAATTGAAATATTTTTATGTAATGCGCCGTCTTCTTCTTTAATTTATTTACATGCTATATTTTCTTAATTATATGAGGCACATTTGTATGAGATGATTTTTAGAAATAATTTTAACATAATTTGAAGATTAACGCTTTTAATATTTTGAGTAAGATGAGTGTTGATTTGTGCTAAATTATACCCCGTTTGAGTAGAGGAGGCTTTTTGCATTTAATTTTTGCCTAATTATATACTCCATTTATGCATGATGTATCACATTTTTATAAAATGTCCATTTAAATATCATTATGTACTGTATTAAAGAAAAAAAAGGCTTATTTGAAGAATTCTTAATTCTATTAATTCTTAATCTTCGAAAGAAAATTATTTATAGAAACAACCGTATTCATTTTTGATAACTGTTATAGTAGTTCATAAGCATGCTTGTTAAGCCTTGTCAGTTAGCTCATAAAATAGAAAAACTAATAATTTAATAACTTTTATAAACCAAATGAAAATCTCAGCAGTCTGATGTTTCGGGGTTCAAATGATTTACTTTTGGGGTGGAGTTAGTGAATGCTTCAATTTGGATGCGTTTTTAGGTTATTTTCTTGACAAAACATTTCTTTTAAGGCCATAAATGTTTTAAGTCTATGCCACATATTAGTGAATATTTAATATGATTATAAATGTGAGAAAATGTCAGTCTACAATAAATATGTATTTTATATCTATTTTATCCCCAATTGCACACCGCTGCAAGTTGTGCTTCTTGTTTCTCAACTGGCCCATCAAAAAAAAATTCTTCCTAATGTTGCATCAAATTTATTTTAATTTTTTTCTTCTTTCTAATGTTACATCAAAAAAAATTTATTCTTCCCAATGTCACATCAATATTTTCTTTTTCTCATCAAATTTCAATGGCCTCATATATGCACTCCCCCTTTGGGTAATCGTACTCCAAAATCGAAGCCTTAATTCTGCGCCATTTTTTTTTTTGTCTTTATTTTTAAAATCTCATATTTAAAAAAACTTTAGATGAGTTGAATAATTTTAATTGAAATTATTTTTTTATATATGTATTGAAAATAATTGAATTTTTTTAAAGAAAAATTAATATTTTTATATGGGATTTATCTGTCTATTATGTCATAGTTGTTATCTTGCTCCCAGAATATTGTGCGCTAAAAAAAATGCATTATGTGCTAAAAATGCACAAATTAGATGTTAGATGTGGACAAATTAAGTATTTGGACAAATTAAGTATTTGGACAAATTAAAGTAATATGACCAATATACTTGTACCTAAGGATTTTGTCTATAGATGTGGACAAATTAAGTATTTGGACAAATTAAAGTAATATGACCAATATACTTGTACCTAAGGATTTTGTCTATGCTGCTCAGTGCCCAGCTGTTCCACTTCAACCACTTTTTTTTTATATTTATTTTAATATTAATTATTATTATTTTCTTCTAATTTTTAATAGTAATTAAATAAATTATTGTTGTTGTTTTATATTTTTTAACAATTACAATATTATTCAAAAATATAGTGTCAAGTGAAAAAAAAAATTATAACATCTACAAGATTTTTTATTAAAATTCAATCATAAAATTGTAGAATGGTAGGAATAAAATTTAATTGAAACAAGATTTTTCAATATCATTCTTTTTAATTAAATGAAAAATTAATTATTTATTAGAAATATAAAATTGAGTCATAAGTAAAATACTACTTTCATTTCTTATTAATTGTCTCATTTTATCCGAAATAAGGGTAATAAATTTATTCATTTTTTATACTCAGAAAAAATAATAATATTTTGGGTAAAATAATAAAATTAAACGATAATAAAATTCTAATTTTGATAATTAATTTTAGAAATACAACATATATAATTTTACATAATTATATGTAGAGTATAATTTATTAAAATATAAAAGCTATATATATGTTTAGAATAGTATTATAATTGTCTAAAAATATAAAAAATAACAAGAGATTATTAAAATACTAAGGCATTTAATTAAAAAATTAAACAAAATATGAAATATAAAAAAAATGTACCAAAAAATTTACAAAAGTAAATGTTTGTAAATGTAAAATAAAAAAAAATAATATGAGGGTTGGGGACACATGTCATGGATGAAACCGTAGCTAAAGGTAAAAATCTCAAAATAAAATAAAATAATAGTAGTACAATTTAGTGAACAAAAAATTAAAAATCGAAACGAAATGGATCATTTTATTTAAAAAGGGATGAACTTAATTACTGGGATCAAGAAAACATAATCCCTTTATTTTAAAAGTTGTTTCCTTGCAATTTCAAATTAAAAAATACTAATACTTACCTTTATCCCTACTTTTTTTTCACATTCATAATTCTTTCGTATTTTACCGATCGAATTTTTTATTAATATTTAAAATAATAAAATAATTTTTAAAAAGTCATATAACACTAAAAAAATATAAAGAATTGTCTAAGAAAATTTTTAAATAACTACACAATTTTCCTACATATAAAGCAAATCAATTAATTCGGGGCAAGAAGGATATTAAATGAGTATGTTTAATTTAACGGTGTGTGCATCTCTCAACTCCAACAAGATCTTAAATTAAAACAGGTATTAATATCAAGTTGAATGAAAAAACTTCATAAAGTTCAAATATGTGGATAATCCTTTCTTTCATAATTTGCTCTTCATGGTAGTCGGTGACATTGAAATTAGATCATTTAATACTTTTATCACAAATAGTATACTTTAATTAGTGGAGTTGAGGTCAATTTGAGTTTTTGTCTATCATGGACTATCTGTAACACCCCAAAAACACTACATCAATTATTTAATGTAACACCCCAAAAACACTACATCAATTATTAAAATTGTATTTAAATAATTGTATGAGAGTTTCTATTATAATTTATTTGGACTTTTATTAAAATTCAAGTGAATAAATAAATAAATATATAGAAACATCTATTTGATATTTCAAACTTATATATCTAATACGCCATTTAATAAAAAGTAATAATAATAATACCTCATCTAAAAAAAGAAAATTGAGAAAATAATGAATTAGTTTTTTGAAAAAAAGAACAACAAAAATTTGTATAAACTTGGTTCATATTATGAACCTTGTTTTTAATTTATAACATTTGACCCTACCCAAAGTATAATATGGGTCAAGTTTAATGGTTTAGAAAAATGTGTTATAAATGAGTGAAATGAGTTAAATAATCTAAATTCATTGCATAGACCTATTCATGGGAGACCAACTAAAAAAAATGGCTAGGTCTTGTATGCATCCAGGGTCTTGACCGCAAGACTCTTTTAAATAAGATTTTAAAAGCGTGCAACTTGTTATGTTGAAAAGTGAGACTTATTTACCTGAAAAAAGTCAAGAATTTTAATATAGAACATAGTTTACGCTTCGTTTTGGAATAGTTACACATTTCTATTTTTGTATAATACACGCTTCTAACAAAGATGATATGATTACATACGAAACCCCCAAAAAAAAAAATATAATTCTTAAAACACAATTAGTATTTCACGCAATATTTCCACGTGACGAGGGGAGTATTGTGCCATTAACTTCAACAAAATATATACAAAAGAACCAAATTTGTTTATAAAAAATGAATCTAAAGACAAAGTTTAGATATATACAAAAAAGATAGATCTGCACGCACAATAAATATACCATAAATAAATAAGTATATAACAGAGATGTTCCATACACCCAATCATACTCAATTAAATCATCCAATACACTACACGTGTACTAATAAACTAAAATACAGCATCAAATAACTTACGTATAATGCAAATTGAACTTCGAAAATAACAGTACAACATGAATTCTACATTTTCAAAAAACACTCTGTTTCATCATTCAAACTGGGAGACTCTGCTGCGGTCGCCAAGTGAAGTTGCTGAAAGCCGTCCAAACGTTATCCAAGAACACGCTCATTCTCCGATCATCCTCTCTGACGACTTCATCAAACATCCAGTACACCAATTCAGCCACGGATAGCAATCCAAATACAGCGAAAACGAACGGGGTCAAAGAATCGGGAAGCAGAACAGATGCTAGAGACGCAACAGAGGCGTTACCAATGGAGATGAGAAAATGATCCACGATCATGGCGAAACGACGGCGCAGGGGAAACCGAAGGAGGGCCGTGTACGCTATGTAGAAGATTAGAGTGGTGAAAACAGAGACACGCATTGTTTTGGGGTGTGTTGAAAATGGGCTGTTGTTCTTGAGCTGAAGAAGGTTGGTTAGTATCGGAATTGTTAGGGCGATGGTTTGATTGAAGGAGTTTGTGAATCGAATTCGGGTTAATTGAAAAATTGAGCTTCTGAAATGTATGGAGAAAGCAGGAAGGAAAGAAAACAGGGCGTTTCTTGCATTTTCTGGCATTGGATATTAGAATTTTTTCTAGGTTGCTTGCTCTGTTTCTTCTTCTTCTTCTTGTTTTGAGAGGTTGCTCTGTTTTTTGTGTAAGGTGTGTGGTTATATAGGGTTTAGTGTGGGGTAAGTGAGAGAAATTAATATTGCTTTGGAAAAAAAGGAAATTTCCACGCGCTATAATAATATGTGGGGTCCAATTGGGTATAAATAAATACTAATCCTGAATTATGGGTTCAAAGGGTTCAAAATCGAACACCTCTTGTGTGATATCTAAGAGATAAAAAGGAAAGACAGAAAGGAAAATATAAATTTAATAACTCTTGTGTGATATTGAGAAGAAAAAAGAAAATGCGGAGAACAAGGAATATGTGTTCATTGGCAATGGCGGATCCAGAATTATACATTTGAAAATACATTTGAGTTTTATTTGAAATTTGAGGATACATTTAAGTATTTTTTTTAATTATATATAATAAAATATAATTTTTTTCTAATTATACATGGGGTACATTTCATTTTAAGGGTACAATTGAACCCCATGTACCCCTCTGTATCCACCACTGTTCATTGGGAATAACTCATAATTGTGGAGCTGAGAGGTGGACACGGGAATATAGGGATACAGAGTTTGAATCATAAATTGACCTAATATTTTGACCTCAAATTGATTTAGTTCTTATCGTCGATTTAATTTCAATAACTTTGATAATGTCTAATTTTATTCTTAACTCGATTAAAATAGTCTCATTTTTCTGTTTCAATTTGGGGCTTTTAGGTGGATATTGTGACTAGATTGTCACTTGTATTTTTAAATGTGTTTGACTAATTCTTGTTGTCAATTCTGTTTTTAATTTTTAATTTTTTTTTTAATTATATAACTGAAATTTCAGTTGTTAAGAAAAATACATGTGGCAGCCCAATCACAACATCCACCGGAAAGCCTCAAATTGAAATGACAAAATGACGTTGTTCCGACCAATTTGAAACTAAAATTGGACATTGTCAAAATTATTGAGACTAGATCGATGCCAAATTTTTTTTATAAGATTAAATATATTTGAGGTTAAAATTATAGATTCATTTGTGATTCAAACTCCTCGAATATATCCTGCTCCTATATTTAATCTTTTTATAGAATGAATATAAATATAATCTTTTTTATATAAGGAAAAATTTATGTAGTACAATGAATTTATATTTTTAAATTGTATTAGTTAATTGTTTTTTAAATTTAAAAAATATTTGTTGTGTCATTGAAAAACTGGGTTGTATAGGTACGAGTACCGTAATACATGTATGATAAATTATAGATAATGAGATACATATATATTGAAATAATTAGATAGTGTACGATGGGGGATTCGAGTATAATTATTTTATATTATTTTTATGGATATAAATATTTTTACAATTTTTTTTTAAAATACATGTCTTCGTAATTGCATATGTATGTAATTTTTTAACACCTAAATAAGAGTGGGTCTCATGTGCACCTGGGTGCACCGTGCACTCATAGTGCATTTTAAAAGCATGTAACTATACAAAATATAAACGTGCAACTATTCCAAATAGAAGCATGCAATTATGTTCCCATATTAACAGTTGCACTTTTTTGTGTAAATAAGTCACACTATTCAGCATAACAAGTTGCACGTTTTAAAATACTCTATGAGCGCACGGTGCACCCGGGTGCATGCAAGACCTAGCCCCTAAATAATCGTAAAGTCAAAATAAGGGAAACATAACAATAAAACATGTGAATAACGAATAATTTGACAGTGGTGTGACCGTGTGAATAAGGTGTGACCGTTTAAAAGATGAAGTTTAAACAATAATAATGTTTATGCATAAAAATTAACAGTCATAGAGTTTGTTCATAACAGTGGTTAAAGGTGGACAAAATATCGAAAATTTCAGTATAGCGCACTTATCGCACCGAAAAGTACCGAGTTTATCGTAATTTCAATATACCGAAATTTTTGATACGGTATGATACCCTATCAAAAAATTTCGGTACAATAACGGTATGATAAATAAAAAGTTTCGGTATTTCGATATATACTGATATACCGAAAAATATAGTATTTCAGTATATACCGGTGTACCGGAAAAAATTGGTATTTCGATATATATTACGGTATTTCAGTATTTTGGAATCTTGTCGTAATACTCTAAAAAAATTCGGTATGAAAAGGTTTGGCATGGGAACGGTATGTAAATATTTTGTATGAAACAATATTTTACCGAAAATTCGGTATGGTACGGTATATCGACTTTTCAGTACGGTAATACAATATGCAATTTTAATATACCAGAAGTTTTCGGCACGGTAACAGTATAATTTTTTGGATATCGAAAATTTCGATGCGGTATTCAATATAATTCGATATTTTCGATACGGTACGTATGTCACCTTAACAATGATTGTGTGTAGAAATAACAATGGTATTGAAAACATATAATTCACTGCTAATTCGGACTCGGACATATTTTTGTCTTTAAGTTATTATTTTTAATAGAGTTCGGGGACCACAATGCAGTTTAGTAGATCATATTCGAATGAATGATGATAAGCTGTGTTGCACGGGTACGGGTGCGGGGTGCAGATACGATATAATTCGGGTGTGGGGATTCAGAAATTTTTAAAATTTTAGGATACGATACGGTGAGGATACATCAATTTATTTTTATTTAATTATATATAACACCTGTAATAATATCAAAAAATTTCCAATAATTATATATAATACCTGTTAAAATACCAAGACTATTTAAAACACATGTACTAATATTAAGAAATTCATCCCATAAGCAACAAAATAACAATTAAATCAAATATCATTAACATGTGTAGTGTGTGCGTGAATAGTAGGTTTAATTTAGTAAGTTTTAGAGTGTGTCCTTCAAATTATTAGTAAGTAAGTATTAAAATTTTACAAAAAAACCCAAAAATGTAATAAATTTTACAAAAAAACCCTGATACGTATCCGATATGCGTATCCTCGGAACAAGATACGCGTATCCGATTTTTAAAAAAATAAAAAAAATTGGGATACGCCACGTGGCTTATCCGGTGCGAATCAGCGAATCCCACCAGAATCGCACCATCGGCTAAATCCGATACTGCATACTGCTGATTTTTTAAGAATCTGTGCATCAGAGATGATAAGCTATTTATTAAATTATTTACTCTATTTTTCCTATTTTATTTGAAAGTCGAGAGAGAAATAACTTTGTAAGACAGTTCAAAGGGGCTATGTTGAACCTTTTTCAAAGCATTGCACTTCAACCCATTTGTTCACCAGGGCGTCAAAAATGAAACGTCCGTTTGAAGAAAAATATAAAAAAAAACACATTATATATTTTAGAATTATATATCACAAAATTTATAATCATTCTGAAAATATATTTTTTTTCAACTTTATCCTTTCTTTATTCTTTTATTATTTTAATTCGTACCACCATATATACATCCCGTGCCAACATTATTTCAGCACGTACCATTTTTCAATTAACCTCGTACCACTATCACTTCAGTCCGTAAACATCGTTTCAGTTCGTACCACCATTTTATTAACCTTGTACCACTATCACTCCCGAACCACACTTATTTCAACCCTATATTACCCTTATTTTAACATTGTACCACCATCATTTCAGCCCGTACCATAATTTAATTCAACTCGTACCATTATTTTTAAATTTGTATAACAATTTAATTAATTTCGTGCTACAATATATTAATCTTGTACCACCATTTAATGAAGCTCGTACCACCAATTCTTTTAATCTTTTTTTTATTGACTTCATTAAGGGTATAATTGCCCAAAAAATTATTTTTTTGGCTAAAACATTGATTAAAAAAAACTTTTTAAATGAGATGGGGCTAAGAAAGAGAGTTTTTTTGTAAAGTTATAATATCTATAAAAGAGTTAAGGACGTTAATTGTAATAGTTTTATTATTTATTCTACAATATATACAGTCGATTTATGCTTCTATAGATGCATACATGAATGTTTCATTATAATTATGGACATGTCACACTACTATATAAAAAGAATTGGAGGATCACACAATGAGGGATGGAAGATGATTTTTTTTTTTCACATTTTAATATTATAGAGTTATAAACCAAAGGAAATAAATTTTATAAATTAAATAATTAAATAATAAATAAAGTTATTAAATAATAAATAATCAGAGTTTTTCAAAGGGTCAAACATTAGGAAGGGTAAAGAGAATGATAAAGCAATAATTTTTCTTTTATAAGGTGGGGTCAAATAAAAATTTAATGCTTTGAAAAGTATTATTATTCACACGTATAAGGTTGAACTTAAAAGAAATAAAGCCACAATTAGCCATTCATATATTTGTAGTTTCTAAATACGAGTTCAGAAGGTTCATTACTTCATACGGATATAAAATCCTTTCTTTCTGTGCTATTAATTGTAATTTCTGACTAGTATATCACCGGTGCGTTGCACAGTTTATGAGTATAAAATAAATATGATATGAAATGTATTCATTTTTTTGTTAAAAAAATTATAAAATATTATTTTACTTATAATAATAATAAGATTTTTTTTTTATTTTTTTAAATATATTTTTTGATTTTTTTCTCATTTCAATGCAATACACTATTTATGAACATGTTTTGCTTTTGCAATCAGACATGGAAAATGGGTAGCGCTTCAACTGTTTAAAAAATTTATATTGTTAAATAAAGCAACTTTAAATGCATTTATCTCTCTTACAATTTTGAATTATTTCCTTCTAAACCACTTTGATTTTCACATATTATTATCTTCCCAATTCCCATTGCATGTCAAAATTTTCAAATTGTACCCTCTAGTTATTCTAAACATGATAACATATAACTACCCATGATTGAAATTGACATCCTTAAGAAAGTCCAAGATTTTTAATAATTGTCTATAATTCTAATTAATTGTCACACCATAAGATATCATTAATCAAAATATTTTGTTATTAGATATGTATAGATTATCTTTTTAAGATGTTAAAGAGAGTCTATTATCTGATAAAGTCAGTGTCATTCCTGAAATCAACACTCTTAGTCCTAAGTTAGTCTCGATTAGTATTTTCTTTTGAAAATGTGGGTACCAAGCTTCATCACAACCAACTCAATATCGTTTTACAATTCAAGGTCTAATGTCAATTTGTACATGCAACTAATTCATAGTAATTGGACTCAATGATGGACCTACATGTCATATTTTAGGATCACATGCCCCCATAGTTTTTTTTTTTTTTTTAAGTATATGTTATATATATTATAATTATTAGGAGTATACTTATGTTATATGTATATAATGACTTAAATGAGTTTTTAACAGTGTTATAATTAGTTAATCATGCAGATATTTCATTTAAAAAAAATTGTAGATATGTTATGTATATGCACTATTACTATTTAAAAAATTAAATATTTTTTAAGATAGTGATAGTGTATATGCATAATCGTGACACTAAAAAAATAGAATTCACATGAACCCGGGTTCACAGGAAAATCTACTCTTTATATTATTTATTTTTGTGTCACCGTCATAAAAGTTTTCTGAATCCGTCCATGATTGAACTAATCAGTTTAAATATTATATTTTGTAAAAGAATCATACAAATAAGTAAATAAATCGATAAATTTGTAATAATTTTTTTGTTGATTATTTTTTTGTTATAATATTTGGTTATTATATATGTGTAAATAGATTTAGTTCAAAAAATTGAAATAATTTTTTTGTTGTTTTTTTTTTCTGTTTTGGGATAATATTTTGTTATTATATATTTATAAATAGATCTAGTTAAAAAATTCAAAAGTAATATTAATAATTTAAAAAATGTTCAAAAAATAATTAGTATATATGTGTGGTAGATATGATGAATTGAACCTTGTACCTCTTACATAGAAAGAAGATAAAAAATATTTGTTATACCATTTAATCTACATTAAATTTGTTAAGATGTTTAAAATTTTATTAAAAAATTATAATAATTTTTTGGCCCAACATTTTGTTATTAGATATGTATAAATTTTGTATATATGAGCTCAAAATTTGGTAAGTAGAAAATTATGCATATTTTTAATAGACTAGAGTGCAATTTATTGAGTTCATTTATATTAAGATGTCATGATTAATTATTTATTTGTGTTTTGATGATATTATACCACGCTTGATCTATTTTTGGTATTTTTGATGAATTTCAGGTATTTTTAATATATTTTTTGATAAAGTCCGAGACGAGACAGGTATGAAGATGCAATTAAATTGGGTCAAGCGGAAACAAGACAAAGAAAGGGCCCAATACTATTGGTTTCAGGCTCAAATTCTACTTTTATTTATTAAATGACAAATTAATTTGTCAGGTTAGTTGGGCCCATGATTCAAAAGTGTGTACAGCTTGTTGGTCAAGAATTCAAGTCTCACGGTGCCGACTTAGTTTAATTAAAAACCTAGTAGTATTTAAAGAAGTGACTCGTAAAAGAAAGACACGCCACTCTTTGGAGATCACCTAGGTTAGATTATTTTTGTATGTGTACTAGTTCATAAATTTGTAATCCGTAATTGTTGCAGATTTATGACAATTGGTAGCAACTAGTATTTTGCTAGGGTGATTTAAATCGGGTTCTTTCGAATCGAGTTTGAGTATTCGAGAATTTGTTTGTCCTTTATCCTAGAGTTTAATGCTTTTGACTGGATTAAATTTAGATCGTATCTAGACTGTTCAATTAAAAAGAATCGTTGGAGAGCTTGTTTCAATTGAGTATAATTAAGAGATAATTAGCGGTAGTCAGAGCTTGTTGACTACTGAGGGACATTAATCCTAAAGATAAATAGAGTAAACGTCGCTGTCAGTTAATAACATTAAAGTTGGGGGATGATTGACTTGTGAATTGGAATTTTTTTTATTATTGAAATTCTTTATTAGATTAATTGTTATTTTCCTAGTAATTTATTATTAGTAGTTTTAGAAATCCAATCCAAACCATCCTTTTGTGTTACGTGTTTGACTTCATAAATTCATACAATTGGCATAATAGTTATTCTATGTTCCATGTGAATCGACCCCTTGCTTGCCGCTACTACGAGTTAGTAGAGTAGACAAAGGTATATTTTTGTCGCACCTCGACAGTGCAATCAAAATTTCATGTAAATTATCAAGCTTGTAATATAAAAAATTCAATGCATCTGTCCTTATCATTATTTTGCCTTGTTTTATGCTGCGTGTGTTTTTAATTATTTTGCCTTGTTTTATGCTGCGTGTGTTTTTAACTCTGAGGTTTTGAGCCCACATTGCCTATCTAGCGATGTCTATCACTAAGAAAATGTTTAAGTTTGAACTCATATATTGTGGTCAATTATTCAAATTTATCTAGCTAGAGCTTGAAAAGTTAATTAGTTTTTTTGTTGTTGCAGAAAAGTTAATTAGTTAAGTACAGTTATACTCTGGATTATAACTGCGATGTATAAGCAATAAAAGATGATAAAGATGAACGAAAGAGCAAGAAATAACAACGTATTTGATGACCCGGTTCGCAGGAAAAGGCTACGTCTGGAGGTAGTATCAAGTCAGGAGTGTTTAATAATATATGCCTAGTAAACTAAGGAATTCGATCCTTTACAACATATGATATTTCTCATTTCATAGATTACAAAGTAACCATGGGCCTGTATGGGCTTGGCCGAAAAAATCTTCAGAAGGAAACTCAGGCGAGAGATCTTCCGGGTGTAAATGCCTTGATTTGGGGCCGTGATTGTCGCCGACTGGTGCGCTTTCCACAGTTAAGCCCTCGAAATCCGCCTTCTTGTTAACTCCGAATCCATTCCATATTTTGTACTAGGCGACCACGGATGGTCGTCGACCAACTGGTACTGGTCGCTTTTGAGGATGATCATGATGGTTAAGGTCGGCCATCCATGGTTGGCTTTATCCTCTCTGTCCTGAGGTGGTGATCGGAAATGAGGCGAAAGTGCTTATGTCATCCATCGGTGGTTGCCCGGTAACTATCGGGCTACAACAAGTACATATATATAATATTATTATTAATATAGGAGGAGATAGACATATATTAAAGTAGAGTAGGTCTTATGTGAAATGTGGTTGCCCGGTAACTATCGGGCTACAACAAGTACATATATATAATATTATTATTAATTCTTATACAATCCCTAGCTGCTAGTGTTGGGGTTATACGTGAAAGTATGCTTTTACTTTGTATAACTTATGTATTAAACACTTATTTACTGAAATAAATTATTTATCATTGTTGCTTTAAATATGATTGAATGTTATATATATTTATTGTAAACCGTTCATAGCACACGTTACATTGTAGTTAACGTGGTGATACCAGATCACAGAAGATCACGTTAACAGTGCCTTGTAAACGAGTGCGTGTTTCACAACTTAGATAGATCCGAACAATCTATTGGTAGAAGTTGAAGTGTAAGGCTCAGATTGGCTTGTCTTGACCAAGAGATTACACTAGTGCATTCGATGCACTGAAGCGGACCTGCAGAGAGGATAAACTCATTCGCACTGACTTAAGGGATGAAGAGTTAGACCTCAGTGGTTGTTGATTTCTTAATCTCTGTCACTTAATAAGGACTGTGTGTGATTAGTAGTTTTTTTTCTTTGACTTATAAATGGGAAGAGAATCATTGAGACTTCGATACCCTATATCTTGGGCAATAATATTAATTGCATACGTTGCTAAATTAATACAGAGAATCGTGTGCTTGCAATGTCTTGCTTGATTGGTCCTTTTGGTGGGCCAGAAACCTTTATCATACCAAATCTTGCAAGTAGAATTAATTTTCCGCTATGGGTAATAAAGCTGGGCTATCCTTACTCCAAGGATAAATATATTAATTAATATAAAGTTTTTCAGTGGCTTAATTAATTAATGGACTAAATAATCTTAAACGCGAGAAATAATAACCGGGAGCCATATTACCGTAATATGGGTTAAGTTGGATAGTGCAATATTAATTATATAGTGGCATTAATTAATATTAATGGACTGAATTATATTGTGGCTCAATATTGGTATTCAGAAGCCCATTGGAAGGTCCATCTTAATTCTCTTAAAGGCCCCTCAAGTAGCCAAATTATAGTCCAATAAATAAAAGGTGCTTAAAATAAAATAAATTATTGTTGCATTATATTTTCCTTATATTTCGAAAATATTAAAGAAAAGAAGGAGAAGAATTTTCTTGAAAATATTTTATGGAAAGGAGATAAAATATTCTTGAAATACAAGATTATCCCATAAATTCAAGAAATCTCCCACTTGGCCTCTTTAATAGAAATTTTCGAAAATTTATAGAGTAATAATAGGAAGAAAGATTTTCTTGATTTTCTTGGAAATATTTTATAAGATATGTATTCTTGGAATACAAGAATATCTCATAAATTCAAGAAAGATCCAATCTTGAGGATCTCCTATTATTTTCGAAAATTAAGGCTAAATAAGGGTGTGAGATTTTTGTGGAAAAATACACATGGAAAGAAGAATATATGGGATATATTCAAGATTTCTTGGAGATCAAGAAAATATCTTTCATAACCCCAATTAAGCCTTAAATTTTCGTTCCCCCCCTCTATATAAATAAGGGGATGAATTTTTTAACCCCTAGTGTTCCATGTGTTGAAAATATTAGAAATCCACAAAGGTGGTGCAACAATTTTTTATTTTCCTTTGTTTTATAAATCGTTCATCGGAGAACCTTCCACCGGGGTTATTGGACGAGGACTTGAGAATACTTGAGAAGGACTTTTGGTGGGTATCAAGATACTTGATCCTGTCTGTCTCAGATCGTCTCTCCAACGAGTACGTTTACGTAAACTCCTAGAAATTCTGCATGCTAGGATCTCTTAAGTGAAATATTATTTGCATGTTGTTGTTGGATTGATTATTATTTGAATTCACTTAGGTAAATTCATGCTAGTAATAATTGTTAATTTAAATTTGTGTTTATGAGGTCATCCCGATAGATCCTGGCATATGTTATCCAATAATCGGTATCAAAGCCCCTGGTTAAGACTCGATATTTTAAACTGTAATTTAAATTGTTGCTCATTAAAATTGAAATTGGATAGTAGAACTGTTAGATCTGTTTTGCAGGTATCCAATTGTCATGGTATTTTAATGTGCTTATTTACATGCAAATAAATTGTTGGTTTTTAATTCGATTCGTTCGGATTTATTTTTGCCTCGTGCGAAAATCCACGAGTAGATTAGAATTTGTTTGATTTGTTCAATGTAATAGACTAGTTTAGATCTAGGTTTATTTATTTTTCATAAATAAATTTTAACCGAATCGTGAACGAAGACGGAGACGAAGAATTAAAAGCAGTCAAGTGCCGGACGTCGCTGAAGTCAAGGCGTGAGACGCTGGTTAAGGCCGAGCTAGCGACCTTTACAAGCCAATCCTTGACGGTCGATCGATGGGATAAGGGCGACGCTATTTGGCGCTTAGCCGGTCAAGGTCAGAGCGGGCGAACCTTATTCTTACAGAGCGTACAAGACGACGGCCGGAAAGGGGCGGGTTAGTTGGGCGATGAGCATGAGACCCGGACTTCGAAGCGCGAAGGTCGGCGAGCAAGCTTCACGCGAAGAGTCGTGGCGACGGGCGGGATGACCGATCCGGACCGGGGCGTGAGCCTAGGCGCATGCGACTCACGTTCTGGGTCATGAGCTACTCGTTTTCCAGACGTCGTCCTAACCCGAAACAGAGGATATTTTTTGAAGAATTGTTGCGGATTCAGTGGTAGCCCTTCGAGACGAACGATGAAGGCAAGAGAAGAGACGATTTCTCAAGATCAAGATTTGGAATTAAACCATGACAATTGGATATATGTGTCCAACGTGATTTATTTTGTCTTGATGCTTGTTTTAAATTCATGCAATTTTTATTTGTTAAATGTGTTTGCATGTTTTAAAATCGTCTAAAAGAAAATCTCACTTTCGAAAATTACTAAGTATGTTTTATTGACAAATTTTATTCTGGATAATAAAATTTCGTCAAATTTGACCTCCATGATTTATTTATTTGTGAATTCTTTTGGAGAAATTTCCCCCACGGAACGGCCAAAAGATAGTTTTCACATGAATAAATTCCCAAAAAGATGATTGTGAATTATTATTAGTGGCGATGATGATCCTCCCCACGAGGCTCGTTCAAAGTGAAGTAATAATTCTGTATTTAATCATGATTATTACTTAGGTATAAAATTGATATGCATATACTTCCCCGAAGTCCCTGTCAATTTTATATTGGTCAAGTGGGAGCCGACTATTAATTTTGAATTAAAGGTTTGTAACTGTTCTTGTTTGTAACCTGCTTGAATGTGTTTAAATAGACAGTTCACCCCACGTGATCTATTTAAACTATTTTGAGATGTCGGCTGATGCATGTTCATATTGTTTTGAGATTTTGATATGAACAATGTGATCGAATTGAGTGATAATTTTGTGTTTATACAAATTGTTATTTATTTCAGTTCAACATGTCGCAACCTTTTAATCCACTGAAATATACACTCAAAGAACATCAATTAACTGGTGATAACTATGTTGTTTGGAAACGTAATATGAGATTTGTCCTAACTGCACAAAAACACAATTGGGTTCTCGGGGTGCCCAAGCCAAACAAGCCAACTGAAAGATCAACTAATGCGGAGAGATCTCTGTATAATGACTGGGAGCAGGCCAACGAACCTATGAAGTATATAATCTTGACATCTTTGTCTGAGGGTTTGAGATACATTCATGAAGGTGTTGAATCTGCTGCGGAAATTATGCATAGTCTCGAAGATATGTTTTTAACAAAGAACCGCATGATTGATTAGTTTAATTGTGACAGCGTGACAATGCTGAAAATGACAGAGAGAACACCCGTAAGGGATCACGTTCTCAAAGTCAAGCGTCACTTTGACAAGCTTGCTTATCTCGGTGCTAAGTATAGTAGTGAGGTTCAAGTGGATTCTTTGTTCCTAACTCTTCCAAAATGTTTTGATGAGTTTTACTGTAGTTTTGTGATGAGTGATCAAATGTTCACTATGGATACTTTTCAAGAAGCTTTGGAGACTATAGAGAAACATCTGAGACAAGAAGATGAAGCCTTGGTGACTAAAAGTTTTTTCTCAAAATCTAGGCCAATGGAGGGCAAGATTGATGAAAAGATGAATGGTCGAAATCAAGGAAACCTCACTGCCAAGAAAAGTAGAGAAAAGACGGTCAAAGGGTTGGGTGTCGGAAGGAATCAAAGGGAAGTGTTTATTTGTGGTGAAAAAGGATCTTCGAGGGAGGAATCTGTTCAATCCTAAAAGGAGAGGAAAGAAAGGTAACTCTCACGCACTAGTTGTTGAAACTTGTTTAGCAGCGTATGCTACCCACTCGTGGGTAATGGATACGGGATCCACTGATCATGTTTGTTTCACATTACAGGGGTTCGTAAAGACCCGACAACTTAGTGGAAGTGAGATCCTCATCACACTGGGCGATGTTATGAGAGTAGCAGCTGAAGCAGTGGGAGACGTGCACCTGTCTTTTGAAGACAAGATTTTAGTTTTGAGAGATGTTCTTTACGTTCCATTTTTTTTGCAAAAAACTTATTTCAGTTTCTAAACTAATTAATGGTGGATATTCTGTTCATTTTTCTAAGCAAGTTACTGTTTACCGTAACGATGTGTTTATCTGTCATGGAACTTTATGGAACAATCTCTATACTATTAACTGTACACACCACTCACAAAATGCATCTTATAACACATTGACTGTTTCATGCAATAAGAGAAAACGTTCAGAAAATGTGAACGAGACACTTTTATGACATCTAAGATTGGGTCACATTAATCTAAATAGGATCCAAAGGTTGGTGAAAGATGGTTATTTTGCCGGACCTACAGTTAGAACCACTTCCAACCTGCGAATCATGTTTGGAGGGTAAAATGACCAAGAGGGCATTTGGAGCCCAAGGAATAGAGCCACAAAAGTGTTGCAAATTGTTTAATGGGCGTGTGTGGTCCAATGTCAACCAAAGCTAGAGGTGGTTATGAGTATTTCATGACTTTCATCGATGATTACTCAAGGTTCGGGTACATTTTCCTCATGAAACACAAATCAGAAACCTTTGATAAATTCAAGGAGTTCAAAGCCGAAGTGGAGAATCATATGGAAAAGAGTATCAAGTTTCTATGATCTGATCGTGGAGGCGAATACCTCAGCGATGAAATTTCGAACTACCTATCAGACGAGGGCATTGTTTCCCGGTGATGTGCAGGAACCCTCAACAAAAGCGGGGTTGCGAGAAGCGAAAAAAATAGAACACTCTTAGAAATGGTCGATTCATGATGAGTTATTCGGATCTACCTAAGTCATTTTGGGGTCATGCCTTGGAAACACCGGCTTACTTTTTACGAAACGGTGTGCCATCCAAATCGGTTCCCAAAACTCCTAAAGAGTTGTGGACCCTACAAGAAGCCCGATCCGAGACATCTCAGATTTGGGGATGTCCGGCACGTCTGCTAGACAAGGAAGTCGGTAAGTTGGATGACGTTGGAACTAAGGTTGTTTATCGGATATCCCGTGGGAGCGAAAGTGTGCATGTTCTATGGTCCCGAAAGATCAAAAGGTGGTAATAAGTACGCACTTTAGATTTTTGGAAGAAAACTTTATGAACAATCGAAAGCCCAAAAGTGAGATTACCTTAAATGAAATAAGAGGGCAAACTCTTATACCAACTGTACAAGTTGATATACCAAGCGTCCTGCAAACAATAATCGGAAAACTCGTCGTAGTGGGAGGGTTGTTCGACAACTTTGAGAGATTCATGGGGATAAGAGAATCTTCGGATTTGGTCCCCGGGGATAGTGAATCAGAGCCCTGGTCCTACAAGGAGGCGGTCCAAGATAAGTATTCAGAATCCTGGAAAACTGTGATGGAAGCCGAGATGGGCTCAATGGATCATAATCAGGTGTGGGAGCTAGTTGAACCACCTAGTGGGGTAAAACCCATTAGATGCAAGTGGGTCTACAAGAGGAAAAGAGGACCAGACGGGAAGGTGGAAACCTTCAAAGCTAGGCTTGTGGCAAAGGAATACACTCAGAAAGAGGGTATCGATTATGAAGAAACATTTTCGTCTGTAGCCATGCTTAAGTCCATCCGTATTCTCTTGGTAATAGTTGCGCATCTAGATTTTGAGATCTGACAAATGGATGTCAAGACAGCTTTCCTTAATGGGAGTCTTGACGAGAAAATCTATATGTAACAACCCAAAGGTTTCATCGGAAAAGGCCAAGAACACCTTGTGTGCAAGCTCAGGAAGTCCATTTATGGACTGAGGCAAGCATCTCGGGCTTGGAACCAATGTTTTGATCATGTAATCAAATCTTATGGGTTTGATCAAAACGATTTCGAGAGTTGTGTTTATAAGAAGTGTGACGGAACTGCCTTGGTATTCCTAGTACTATACATAGACGATATTATGCTCATCGGAAACGATGTAAAGGTTTTGTCAAATGTAAGGGTATGGCTGTCAAAACAGTTTGATATGAAGGACTTAGGGGAAGCCAGTCATATTCTTGGGATCAAGATCACTCGAGATAGAAAGAAAAGAATGATCGGCTTATCGCAAGCTTCATACATAGATACCGTTTTGAAGCGTTTCAACATGCAAGATTCCAAGAAGGGTTTTGTACCTCTTAGGCACAGAATCCATCTATCGAAAGACATGTGCCCTAAGATCTGAAAGGAGATGGATGACATGAGAGGCATTCCTTATGTGTCGGCGATAGGAAGCCTCATGTATGCAATGTTGTGTCTGAGACCGGATATACCTTTCGCCAGAAAGGCATGGTAGCAAGATATCAAAGTAATCCCGGAAATCAACATATGACTGTTGTTAAGAACATTCTGAAGTATCTGAAAAGAACCCGAGATAGAATGCTGGTTTATCAGTCAGACGGTTTATTTTCAGTGGGATACACGGACTTGGATTTCCAATCAGACCTAGATTCCCGAAAATCTACCTCGGGTAGTGTGTTTTTTGTCAGGGGGAGGCGTCAGAACATGGAGAAGCGTTAAGCGTAAAATACATCGCCGATTCTACCATGGAAGCCGATATGTGGCTAACGTGAAGCGGCGAAAAGAAATGGTGTGGCTCGGGGAACTTCCTAGTGGACTTGGGCGTTGTTCGAATTTGCCCAACACCATCAGTCTTTTGTGATAATGCCGGAGCAGTTGCAAATTCAAGGGAACCGAGAGCCCACAAGGCCAGCAAACACATTGAAAGGAAATACCATCTTATACGAGAAATCGTTAAGAGATGAGATATACAGGTGGCACAGATCGCGTCGGAAGACAACCTAGCTGATCCATTCACGAAGGGTCTGCCTCAGTTAACATTCGAGAGACATGTGGAAGGAGTGAGTGTCAAGAGCGTTGCCAATCTGCTTTGAGTATAAGTGGGAGAAATGTTATTAGGTTGATGTAGGTGACATTAGATGTCACCAGATAATACATCAGACATGCTGTGGTATACTTAAAAGTAGACTTTGAGTATAAGTGGGAGATTGTTGGGGTTATACGTGAAAGTATGCTTTTACTTTGTATAACCTATGTATTAAACACTTATTTACTGAAATAAATTATTTATCACTGTTGCTTTAAATATGATTGAATGTTATATATATTTATTACAAACCGTTCATAGCACGCGTTACATTGTAGTTAACGTGGTGATGCGGATCCGCGAAGATCACGTTAACAGTGTCTTGTAAACGAGTGCGTGTTTCACAACTTAGATAGATCCGAACAATCTATTGGTAGAAGTTGAAGTGTAAGGCTCAGATTGACTTGTCTTGGCCAAGAGATTACACTAGTGCATTCGATGCACTGAAGCGGACCTGCAGAGAGGATAAACTCATTCGCACTGACTTAAGGGATGAAGAGTTAGACCTCAAATGGTTGTTGATTTCTTAATCTCTATCACTTAATAAGGATTTGCGTGTGATTAGTAGTTATTACTTTGACTTATAAATGGGAAGAGAATCATTGCGACGATACCTATATCTTGGGCAATAATATTAATTGCCACGACGGTTTCTTAAATTGTCTGAGAGAATTGTGTGCTTACAATGTCTTGCTTGATTGGTCATCTTGGTGGGCCCGGAACCTTTATCATACCAAATCTTGCAAGTGGAATTAATTTTCATTATGGATAATAAAAATTTGGGGTTGTCCTTACTCCAAGGATAAATATATTAATTAATATAAAGCTTTTTCGGTGACTTAATTAGTTAATGGACTAAATAATCTTAAACACGAGAAATAATAACCGGGATCCATATTACGATAATATGGGTTAAGTTGGTAAGTGCAATATTAATTATATAGTATTAATGGGCTGAATTATATTGTGGCTCAATATTGGAATTGAGGAAGCCCATTGAAAGGTCCATCTTAATTCTCTAAAAAGCCTCTCAAGTAGCCCAATTATAGTCCAATAAATAAAAGGTGCTTAAAATAAAATAAATTATTGTTGCATTATATTTTCCTTATTTTTCAAAAATATTAAAGAAAAGAGGGAGAACTATTTTCTTGAAAAGATTTTATGGAAATGAGATAAAGTATTCTTGAAATACAAGATTATCCCATAAATTCAAGAAATCTCCCACTTGGCCTCTTTAATAGAAATTTTCGAAAATTTATAGAGTAATAATAGGAAGAAAGATTTTCTTGGAAAGATTTTATAAGATATGTATTCTTGGAATACAAGAATATCTCATAAATTCAAGAAAGATCCAATTTTGAGGATCTCCTATTATTTTCGAAAATTAAGGCTAAATAAGGGTGTGAGGTTTTTGTGGAAAAATACACATGGAAAGAAGAACATATGGGATATATTCAAGATTTCTTGGAGATCAAGAAAATATCTTTCCTAACCCCAATTAAGCCTTAAATTTCCGTTCCCCCCCTCTATATAAATAAGGGGATGCATTTTTTTATCCTCTAGTGTTCCATGTGTTGGAAATATTAGAAACCCACAAAGGTGGTGCAACCATTTTTTATTTTCCTTTGTTTTATAAATCGTTCATCGGAGAACCTTCCACCGGGGTTATTGGACGAGGACTTGGGAATACTTGAGAAGGACTTTTAGTGGGTATCCAGATACTTGATCCTGTCTGTCTCAGATCGTCTCTCCAACGAGTACGTTTACGTAAACTCCTAGAAATTCTGCATGCTAGGATCTCTTACGTGAAATATTATTTGCATGTTGTTGTTGGATTGATTATTATTTGAATTCACTTAGGTAAATTCATGCTAGTAATAATTGTTAATTTAAATTTGTGTTTATGAGGTCATCCCGATAGATCCTGACATATGTTATCCCAACAACTAGCTGTTGTACATAGCGTTTTATTGCTTTGCTGTGCTTTTTAATAAAATTCATTTTCTGATAAAATAAAAATAAAATATATATATTTATATATATATATATAGGAGGAGATAGACATATATTAAAGTAGAGTAGGTCGTATGTGAAAATTTTCACATGTGAAAATATTAGATTTCGCGAGTCAGACCAGTAACTAAAAGGCGATCGTATGAGCTATGTACCATAAGCCTTGATAGCCTATTGGTAGATGTTGCTTCCTTAGATGCGTTTATCACGGGTTTGATTCCCTGCGACAACAACTAAACTAATTTTTTTTAGATTTACGATTCATAACAGATTTTAATAGGCGGACGTATGAGCCATGTACCATAAGCCTCAATGGCTTAATGGTAGATAGCCCCTCCTTTAGAGCGTTTGTCATGGGTTTGATTCCCAGCAGCGACAATTAAATAATTTTTTTATGATTTTTTTTTGTAAATAAAAAAAATTAAAAAATAGCTCTTCTTTGGAGTTGAACCCTAATCAGTAATTTTTTTATGTTTTTTTTTTGTAAATCAAAAAAATTAAAAGATTATTTTTTATGATTTTTTCTGTAAATAAAATATTAGTCATTCTTTGGAGTTGAACCCTAGTGAGTAATTTTTTTATGTTTTTTTTTTGTAAATAAAAAAAATAAAAAATTAGCCCTTCTTTGGAATTGAACCCTAGTCACAAAAATAATTTAGAAGTAGACTCACCACTATAACACATTAAATAATTTTTTTATTAATTTATTTAGCTTCGATATGTAGTTATGAAGGATACGTGTAAAATTGAAGTAATATTACATGGAAAACATAACAGTATTACATGTAAAAGTGAAAAACATTACATGCAAAACGTAACAGTATTACATGTAAAAGTATAAAGTATTACATCCAAAATAAGAAAAAATAAAATAAAAATTTGAAGTGTATTAAATGCATAGTTGAAGCAGTATTAAAATTCATAATCAACAATCATTAATGCCTTCGACTTTGATTTTAAATAAGAAATTGAAGCAGTATTACAAGCAAAAAACATAACAGTATTACAAACAAAAGATAACAATAAATACATGCAAAAACATAACAGTTGCAAAAAAAATATAACGATATTACAATCTAAACATATATAAGGAAAATTAAGGTAAGTTATGAAGGCTATCTAATCAAAACGGAACAATATTAGATGCAAAACATAGCAATATTACAATAAAAAACAATTTTAAATGTATTATATGTACAATTTATAAATAAAAGTAATAATAAAAAATGTTTCCTTATATACTTGAATCGACTAAATAACTAACTAACTTTATTTTTCATTTACCAATCAATTGTGAGTATAATCTACAATTAATTAAAATGGTTAAACATAATTTATTATTTAAAAAGTCTCAATTTTAAAATACTTATGGTATTGTAATATAATGGTAAGGAATCTTCCCTTTTACACAGATTTGAGTTCGACCCATATATATAGAAAACATTTATTAATGTACAAAAAAATCATATTTATAAAGTAAGTACTTGTAGAAGAGTTGTCATTCTCTCTTCTTACCATTCTAGAGACCTAGGTGGCTAGGTTCTATCCCTATGAGTAGCGGGCTTTTGCCCAATTTTTTTTTTTTAAAAAGCCTATTTTTTCAATATTTTCACTAAATATTTGACTGCCGGAAAGCCCCAAATTGAAATGGTAAAATGACGTTGTTTCGACCGATTAGATTAAAATTAGACATTATCAAAATTATTAGGACTAAATGGACGCCGAAAAAACTTATGAGATTAAATCTATTTGAAGCCAAAATTATGTAGTCATTTGTGATTCATCTCTGATATACTCTGCTCCTGTATTTAATCTTTTCATAGAATGATTCTAAAAATAATCTTTTTGATAGAAGACAAAATTTTGATAGTACAATGAATTTATATTTTTAAATAGTACTCTATCCGTCTCTCTATAACTTTCCACTGTTTTTTTGGTGTTCTAATTAAGGAATAATAATAAAATAATAAAAATGAGTGGAAGTTTTGGGTATTGGAAGAGATGAAAAAAGTATGTGGAGTAATGTGTGGAGTAGTAAGTGACCTTTTTTGTAATATTATGTGAAAGTGATGATAAAAATTATAGGTAGTGAAGTTATTTTTTTCATTTATGTAAGGAAAAACTTATTGTGGGACGAATATAAAAGAAAAGTGAGAAACTTATAGTGGGACGGGGGAGTATTAGTTAATTATTTTTTGAATTTAAAAAATATTTGTTGTGTCATTGAAAAGTTGGATTGTATAGGTATGGATACGGTAATACATGTATGACACAATATAAATACTGGAATACATGTTTTTTTTTAATTGGGTAAGATAAATACAGGGAATGCGATTATAATTTTTAAAATTATTCTACATTATTCATGTGAATATAAATATTTCCACTATATCTTTTTTTTAAAATGCGTGACCAAAAAAATTTAAAAACCGCCTAAACCGATCGAATCGAACCGCATTGCACCGTTATCGACATTTTTTAAAATTAACCGCGATTTTAAAAAATGCTTCAAACCGCACCGCCACAACAATTCGATTTTAATTTTAGGTTGATAACCGCACCGACTTCACCGTTATTTTACATATAATTACATATATTAATAAAATATATTAGTATATAATATATATATATATATATATATATATATATATATATATTTTAGTAGGTAATAAATATATTAATATTACTATTAGTGTCTTATGGCCCAGAGAATTTAAACCAACACAGCCGACCCATCTCACACTTGGTCTTGGACTAAGTAAGCTGAGTCCATCTCACATTCTGTATTCATTATTCAACAATAATATAGAATAATCAATAATACATACCCTCCCTCCCCCAAATTTGTTATCACGTAAAATGAAAAACCAAAAACCCTAGCCCCCTTTTTCCTGTGCCCACTATTTCTCGCATCTCACTGTCTAAGAAATTAAGTTTTCACTTCTCAGTTCTCACATCATCAATCGTCGTGCATTTCCTTCCTCTCGATTGCGCCGTTCAAGCCACGGTTTTGGACGATTTTTGTTCTGTTTTGGATGATTTTTGTTCTGTTTTGGGGAATCGCTAATTATGTATCTATCTCATCTCTTTCTTGCTTAATTAGTTGGGCTTATGCCTGTTAATCTAGCTGAGTGGTTAAATGTATGATTAGTTGGAGGAAATTGGTGGCTGAATTCACATTTTGGGATAATTTTTTTTATTAGATTTTTATTGGTGGCTGAATTCATGTTTAGGGATTATTCGCGTAGTGGCTGCATATAGTCAATTTGGTTTATTATTTTGGTATATGTTCGTAAGAGTTATTTCACTTGGATTACTGCTCTCTCACTTTTCTGCTCCAATTTTTTTAACCAAACCCCAGATTGAGACTAGAGACTAGAGAGTTTAATGTTGAAGCTTTGTGTTGTTGATTTCAATTATCATGTTACTTACAGATCACCGTTTACATTTTACAGGCTGGTTGCTTTTGCTGAATCTATTTATGGATTCCCAACAGTCTTCTATGGATGTTTCAGATGCGGGCATTGCAAAGGAGCCCACAACTCCAACTACTGAACAGCTGCACAATGTTAATCCAGGTCATGGTATAATTTCTCTTGACCATATCAACTCTAGTGAAGGAAATATTGTGAAAGAAGTGAAAAAACATCAAAAAAAAAGAAACCGCCTATCCCACGAAAAAAAAGAAAAACAGCCATTTCAGTTGATATAATTAAGAAAAGAAGGTCCTAAAGTTGTTTTCAGAAATTTGGGGTCATTTTACTAGAGTAGAAGGTTCTGATCCACCTAGAACTGCATGTGATTATTGTGGTACAACCTATGCTGCTCATCCTAAAGCAAATGGTACCACTAGTTTGTGGGGATATTTAGATACTACGTGTAAGAAGTATCCATACAAAAAGGATAAGACACAAAAGACCTTGCATGATTTTAAAAATTTGAGTGACAATCTAAAAAGAAAGACCCTTAATTATGAAGAACTTAGAAGACTCCTTGCTGAAATGATTATAATTGATGGATTGCCTTTTAGATTTGTGGAGGGGGATGGATTTAAAGCTTTTGTTAAGGGTTTTGATCCTAGATTTCAAGTACCATCTAGGCAAACGGTTGCTAGAGATTGCTTGAAAATTTTTCTTGAAGAGAAAAAAAAAATTGAAAATGATTTTAAAGAGTCAAAGAGTATGCCTCACTACTGACACATGGACTTCAGTGCAAAACTTAAATTATATGTGTCTGACTGCACATTGGATTTCTTGGGATTGGAAATTGGAAAAAAGAATCATAAACTTTTGTATTGTTGAGAACCATAAAGGGGAAACAATAGCAAAGCAATTGGAAGAATGCTTGCTTGAGTGGGGTATTGAAAAAATCTTCACAATCACAGTTGACAATGCTAGCTCTAATGATAAGGCAATCAATCATTTGAAAAAAAAAATGCAAATGGAAAGATGTAATCTTGAATAATGATTACTTGCATGTAAGATGCTCTGCTCATATAGTCAATTTGATTGTCAAATAAGGATTAGAAGAGCAACATGATGTTATATTGCGAGTAAGAAATTCTGTTAAGTATGTGAGGTCTTCTCCAGCTAGGCTAAAGACTTTTAGGAAGTGTGTCGAAAAAGAAAAAATTACTTCTAAAAGTCTTGTTTGTTTAGATGTTGAAACAAGATGGAATTCAACTTATATAATGCTTGAAGCTGCTGAAAATTTTGAAAAACATTTGAGAGGTTAGGGGATGATGATAAAAAATACATAGACTACGTTGATTGCTACGAAATTAATCAAGATGGAGAATGTGAGGGGCAATTGACAAAAGCCAAGAAAAATAAGATTATAGGGCCTCCCAAAGTTGTGGATTGGATTAGTGCGAGAAACTTTGTCAAGTTCTTGAAAATATTTTTCAATGATTTGGAAGAAGAACAGTGTGTTGAGAGTAAATCTGAAATAGCAAGATACTTGCTTGATGGTTGTGAAAAATCGGATAATGAATTTGACATCTTAACTTGGTGGAAAGTAAACACAACCAAATATCCAGTTCTTTCAAAAATTGCAAGAGATGTGTTGGCTATTCCAGTATCTACTATTGCTTCTGAATCTACTTTCAGCACAAGTGGTCGGGTAATTGATCAATTTAGAAGTTCTTTATTTCCTAAAACGGTTGAGGCCCTTATATGTGCACAAGATTGGCTACGTGTTGCACCTTCTTCAATTAGTCTTCATTCAATAATTGAGGATATTGAACAATATGAGGATATAGAGAAAGGTAAATATTTTACATTTAGTTTTTATTTATAAATTACAACAACTTACTCTTATTTACTAATTTTTCAGATTTGAAGATTAATCATGATTGATGTCTCTTAAAGGTTTGTGGCTTCATTACAATTAAAGGTATGCAACTTCATTACTTTTTTTATTGCTCTCAATTGTCATTTTGGTTTGCAATTTGTAAGTGACTTTTGGACTTTAACTTGTGCAGAATCTTGATAAACATAGAAACATCTATGTAGATGGTGAAGGGGCATTTGCTGTAGTGGAAGGGAACACATTGAGTAACATTTCTTTTGTCATGCAGTGGACATTTTTTACTTTTGTTAAGGCTCGAGAATTGCAACTTGAATTTATGTTTCTTATTTTGTTGAGATTTTTCAGAATCTCAGTGTATGGATTTCTTTTTTAGACTTAATTTCAGTGTAGCTTTACTGTTTGGGAAACATGTATGGTATTTCTTAAAATATATCCACATTTCAGTATGGTGTGATGTCATGTATGGTGTGATGTCAACAGGCTGTGAGATTCTTAAAGTATATTTATGAATGATTTGTATGGTGTTAGTTTGATTAAAAATTATTATTTGATATGTAATTATTTAAACCGCCAATAAACCGACCGAAACCGTTCAAAACCGCATGTTCACTTTTATAAGATAAACTGTGATTTAAAAATGTACGATCAACCGAACTGTTTTTAACAAGGCAATTTGGATTTACTCGAAAAAACCGTAAAACTGCACCGTGGACACCCCTACCTGTATGTAATTTTTTTTAACACCTAAATAATTGTAAAGTCAAAACAAGAGGAATATAATAATAAAATATATGAACTACAAACAGTTTGACAGTAGTGTGACCGTGTGAACGATGGAGAGAGTCAATATTCTTTTTACTACTTGTTGGCTAGGGTTAATTTTGGTTAATTTAACATAACAAAAATTTATTTTAAAGGCAAAAAATATTAATTATGCAAATTTGACACATGCATGTGTCCTATCCGTGTTTGATACGGTGATTAATTATGTCTGACATGGTACCCAAAATTATAATTAATATTTTTAATTGTGACATGCCACCTGACATATCGGGTGTCTATTCCACCCATATCCGCGTACACATACATCCATAGAGTATCCACCATTACATTATTAAAAAAATTGGAGTACGTGCATTCTAATTGAAAAATATTAATTTTTAGGGATTAAAGTTTTTGTAGTCCAGTAAATTTGCTTCGTTTTGAAATTAATCCCCATTGTTTTGACTTTTTTATTTTGGTCTTGTAAGTTATCAATTTTTTTTTAATTGATCCTTTAACCTGCTAGGTAACCACCATCTATGTAATTATTTCATTTTTTCCTTTAACTTCGAAATGTCACTTATACTTTTTTAATCCTAATAATTTTGGGTTGAGATTTTCCTGCATATTTTATTAGGGAGAAAAGAGTTATTTTTTCTGCGTATTTTTGGATTTTCCCGTCAGGTTAAACCCGGTAAATCGACTCGATTTGCTTTGTCTTTCAATATACAAATTATTTTTAAACCCAATTCAAAACTCGATCAAAATTATCAGAATTAAAAAAGTTCAAGTAGCCCTTCAAAATTATAGGAAAAAATAAAATAATTACACATGTGATGTTTACCTGCTTGGTAATTTGCTGCATCAGGCTAAAAGATCAATTTCAAAAAAGTTGAAAACTTACAGGACCAAAATAAAAAAAGTCAAAACAATCGAGACCAATTTCAAAACGATGCAAAGATACTGGACTACAAAAAATTTAATCCCTAATTTTTATACACAAGAATTAGTTTATACGAGATCTGAGAGAATATCATTTTTTGTCCTGTAACATTGGACGATTTCATTTTTAATTTTGTAACTTTTCACTTTTTCAATTTTAGTCATGAGTGTGTCAATTTCAGTCCTTTATTAGAAATTTTAAAATCTCACTGGAATCTCGTCGAAATAAGCATGTGCACCTCACATGACACTCTCTCCCAATACACATATTTTAAAAGATTTTGATAAAAAAACTTTAATTTTCTCTATAATTTGGCCCCCTAACCAAACAATCCTGTTTCCGCCCCCTACTTAGCAGTCATAACAATTTCAATTAAATTGAGTTCAACTGGATGTGACTACAGTTGAGACTGTATAAAATTATAATTACATAATATATAATTAAATATATATAAATTATAGATAATTGTCAATATTTTTTTTAAAATAATAACCCCTTCAAATTATATTTTTCATAAAAACTTCTATAAATTGCAAAATAGTCTCAACAAATTATGTCAAACTGACAAATCGACTGCTCAACCGGTCAACGGCTTTTGAATATTTTACAAGCATCCAAAAGTAAAGCGGTCCAACATTTCAAATCGGTTCACTGTGCTTGCCGATTAGCGGACGACCAACCCGCTTTATAAAACAAAGGGTCCACCAAGTGTATATATATCTTTGTTCAACCACAATAAAACACACCACAAAATAAATTACAGAATACAAATAGTACTTCAAAATAAGCGCTCTGTTTTCATTTATACAGGGAGAATCGGCTGCGGTCGCCAAGAGAAGTTGCTGAAAGCCATCCAAACGTTATCCAAGAACACGCGCATTCTCCGATCATCCTCAGTTACGAGTTCACGATACAACCAGTACACCAATTCAGCCGCGGATAGCAACCCAAAAAACGGCGAAAACGAACGGGCTGAAAGAATCGGGCAGCAGAACAGAGGCGAGAGACGCAACAGAGGCGTTACCAATGGAGATGAGGAAATGATCCGCGATCATGGCGAAACGACGGCGCAGGGGAAACCGAAGGAGGGCCGTGAAGGCTAAGTAGAAGATCAGAGTGGTGGAAACAGAGACACACATTGTTTTGGGGTGTGTTGAAAATGGGCTGTTGTTTTTTAGTTGAAGAAAGTTTGTGAGTATCGGAATTGTTAGGGCGATGGTTTGATTGGAGGATTTTATAACTTTGGTTCGGAGGAAATGGGAAATGGGAGCTGTGAAAGGGGGTAAAATGGAGTTGAATTGAGTGGAAATGAAGGTGGAAAAGGCAGAGAGGTGTGAATATAGGAGGTTGAAGTGAGTTTGGAATTGAATTTGGTTAAGGAATGAAGATAGAGGAGGTTTTTGCAGTTTCTGGCATTTGATTTTTTTTGGATTTTGAGGGCTTGCTAAAAAAGGAAGGGAGAAGGGGGTATATATAGTTTTTTTTTTTTTCTTGTTTTAGGGAGGAAATTTCCAGGTACCATCATAATGATGTGACATTGATTCTAATTGGAGGATAAAACAGAGATTTTATAATTGGTAGATATAAGAGATGGGTTCAAAGGGGTCTAACTTCTAATGTTTGGGAGACATGGAAAATGGTGCTAAAAAATATTATATTTGAAGTGGGTTTATTTTGAGGTAGAAATTAATTTATTATTATTATACAAAAGAAATATCACTGTTCAAAAAATAAGTTTAAATAGTATTAATGTTTATGCATAAATATTAATAGTGATATAATTTATTTATAACAATGATAGTGCATATATATATAATAACGATATTAAAAATATATAATTTACCATGAATTTGGATTTGGATAAGTTTTTTTTCTTAATTTATTATTTTTAATAGAGTTCGGCGACCGCAATGCAGTTTAAAAAACTAAAAATTCGAAATAAAACTCTAACCTTCTAATTCTATAGACCATAATAAATAATTCGAAGCAGTGATTTCTAACATTGAGCTATTCCACTTTGTCCCAAATATACATGTTTTAATATCACAAAAACAAAGCATATTCTATATAAAAAATAAAATTAACAAACACAAAGTTAAAGCGATTATTAATTAAGAAAGGGAAAATATTACTCATTCTGTCCTGAAATAACTTGCACCATATAGTTAAATACCCAAGATAAGAATTTAGTGAGTAATGAGTAAGGTTATGAGAGTAATTTTATAAATTTTTAATGTATAAAATAAAAATGTGAATTGAATAATGTATATGTGTGAGCCAAAAAATAATTATATTTTTTTGTAAAATTATGGATATAATGAGAATGAAGTTTATGAAGGATTTTGTATTTTTAGAGTGAGCAAATTATTATGAAATGTCTGAATAATAAAAATGTGTAAGTTATTATGGAACGAGCGAGCAATTTTAATGAGCTAAGCGTACCCTTTAGAACTCATTATTTTTGCGACTAGATCATCATATTCGAATGATCAGTGTAAGTTATTTATTAAATTATCCACTCTATTTTTCTTATTTTATCTGAAAGTTGAGAGAGAAATAATTTTGTATTATCTTTGTAAGACAGTTCAAAGAGGCCTCAGGTGTTGAACCTTTTTTAAAGCATTGCACTTCAATCCATTTGTGTACCAGAGCGCCACTCTGAGAAAAAGATGAAAAATGACACGTCCGTTTAAGAAAAATATAAAAGTACGTACTGAAAAAAAAAAACACATTATATATTTTAGAATTATATCATAAATATAATTCGCAGGAAGGTTTTAATTATTATTTTATAAAGCCAAAGCTAATGAGCAAAGTCACAATATAGTATACAAAAAAGTTAAGGAGATTAATTGTAATTTAAAAAATTATTTTATGAACTAGATCTAATTTAAGGAATACTTTTATTATTTATTCAATTATATATACAGTCGATTTATGCTTCTATAGATGCACGTACATCAAGGTTTCATTAAGCGGTAATTAAAGGATTTTTTTATATATTTTAATATCACATAGAGTTATAAGTAAATCAACTTTTATAAATTAAATTTTAAATAATTTTTTTTAAATATTTAAATAATTTTTTATAAAAAAAATATAAAATATACCAAAAGTCATTAAATTATAAACAATCAGAGTTTTTTCAAAGAGTGGAACATTAGAAAGGACAAAGAGAATAATAAAGCGATAATTTTCTTTCATAATTAGGTGGGATCATATAAAAATTTAATGCTTTGAGAAGTATTATTATTCACATGTATAAGGTTGTACTTAAAGAAATAAATTAAGCCACAATTAGCCTTTCTTATATTTGTTCATTCCAAATAAGAGTTCAGATGGTTCATACGGATATAAAATCCTTTCTGTGCTCTTCTTGAGACACTGGAACTGAAGTCAATCTTATTTAATACTTTAATTTATCATTACTATATTTTCAATTAATGAACTGCTTATTAATTCTGATTTTATGTCTTATATATGAGCTCAAAATTTCATGTAAATTACCAAGCTTGTAATATATATAAAAAAAATCCAATGCATCTATCCTTATCATTATTTTGCCTCGTTGTTGAGAGGAAATATCATTTTTAGTCACGTAATTTCGAAAAATTTAATTTTCAGTACTGTAATTTTTTATTTTTTCAATTTGAATATTGAATGTGTCAATTTCAATCTTTTTTTGTCGTAAATATTAAAATATCACCGGAATAAGTATGTACACATCTCGTGACACTTCAAAATTGATCTTTTTTTACATGATAGTATATTTGTGTAGGTCACCGGAATTTTTTTTTTTTAAAAATTCAATTTTGAAGTGCCGCGTGAGGTGCATGCTTATTTCGGCGAGATTTTAAAATTTCCGACAAAAAAAGATTGAAATTGACACATTCAAAAATGTAATTAAAAAAGTAAAAAAATTACAGGACTAGCTAAAAATGAAATCAACCAAAGTTACGAGACCATGAATGATATTTTCTTCGTTTTATGCTGCGTGTGTTTTTAACTTTGAGGTTTTGAGCCCACATTGCATCAAACGATGTATATCACTAAGAAACTGTTTCAGTTTAAACTCACATGATACAAGAAAGAGTATTAAATAAGGGCAATGTATGGAAATGGAAGCCAAAATATCAAATAAAAAGTAAATGCACACCCCAGCGAAGTGACATGCCCTCAACATATTTCTGGCACATTTCTATCGCACGATCTATGCGACAGACACTACTGTTGTCGCATGGGCTGTGCAACAGAGATGAGGTCCATCGCGTTCAGCGTGCGACAGAGAGTCGGCTGTCGCGCGCGTGGTGCGACAACAGTGTACCATCCCATCCGCTTATTTCGCGTCTTTCAATTTTCATCGGTCGGTCCGTGTTTTCAACTTTGCGTCTTTGAATTCAAATTCGAGTCCAGTTATTTCCATAAATTACACTCATTTTCCCCCCCACATTATACTCTTTTGTTACACTCATTTTTTTCCCACCCACATTACACTCATTTTTTCCTTCTAACGATCCTTAGAAAAATCTCTAAAAACTTAGAATTCTTGTGGTTTTTAGAAAAAATCTACTACACTTAGAATTCTTGTGGGTTTTTTTTTTAAACTACTACACTCATTTCACTATCCCACATTACACTCATTTTTTTCTTGTGATCCCACCAATCAAAATTCTTGTGGTCCTTACAAATCTATTACACTTATTTCACCAATATAAAATGAGTTCTTATTTAGATGTCACGAACGAATTTAGTACTCCCAACAACGGTTTACATGGAAAAGAGGAAGTTGATAATTATGTTAGGGTTGATTTGGTACGAGAAACATCACCTTAGCCATTCGTAATTCGATGAAGACATCAGAAGGTATGTATGTAGTCAAAGTGGAAAATATAGAAATTCAAAAAACCAAAAAGCCCGAAAGAAATACCAAAACGCAAAGAAATTCGTGGTGATTTTTGTTTAGTTGCGGATTATATCATCCTCATGAGTATGATATTTGGTACATCTAAGTTTTGAATGGGACACACAATCATGAGTTCGAAATTTGCAAAAGGGTTCTCAGACTAGCAAACTAACACCATCGATCAAAAAGACAGTACAAGCGCAAACATTTATGAGCGTCGGTCGAAAGCAACATATTGGGAAATCAAGAGAGTCGATCCCAATAATGTTACGGTTTAAAAAGAGTCAACAATGAAAGGAACCAAATGAGGAGTAAAAATCGGGATGTATGCATACCCTCTGAAAAACTTCATTCACCAATCTGCGAGAGCTTAATTACAGGTAAAAATATAAGTACATTTTATATATTTCTATTTATGTTATATGTTTTAATATAAAATTTGTGTAGTGTGCATGCTAGGGAAAATAATAATATATGTGCGATTATATTCTAAACTTATCGCAATTTGGAGTATTAATTAATTAACGTGGTCATTCAAACTTAACGTGTCATTTATGATAAATTGTGAGTAGCGTGAACATTATTAATTATGAAATACCCATAGTTTGCTCATACAACTGGAATTATTCAATAGTCATCAATGATGTATTTAATTTATGAAATTAGGTACCAATATCGAAAGGTAGATGGTACTGACGTACTACAAGATATTCTGTTCACCCATCCAGATTCTTATGCAATGGTGAACACATATCCGCAAGTACTGATTATTGATAAAACGTACAAAACCACTATGTACGATATGCCTTTACTGGAAGTGGTTGGTGCAACAAGCACTGACAAGACTTTCACCATTGCATACGCATTTATGACTCATGAAACTACGGAACACTTTGAATTTATCTTTACGATTTATTAGGGAATGTATGAGCATGACACGCCAAATGTCGTTGATGCAGACGGGCATTAAGCGATGATGAGTCGCAATGGACTTAAATTTTTCCGTAATCGCAGAAACATTTATGTAGGCGCCACATAGAGCAATGTGTTCTACTCCGGGCTATAAAACATGAAGGATTTGATGATAAGTACGCTAAATCTTTTAAAGGTAATTGGAATTGACAATTTAAGCGTCCTGATTGAAGAATGGGAAGTGAATCAAGATACATGCGGAAAAAGTATAAGAAATTCCGAGGGCTAATTATTTATTGCGAAGAAACTTGGCTTGAAATATGGAATGGGATTTTAGAAAGCATATCTCGATTGGAGGTTGCACTTTTAAAACTACACGACAAAATGTGTACTCCTACAATATTTTTATTTTTCAGATTAGCTATTATATTTAATTTATTTATTTAAATTTTAAAATGTTACAACTGCGTTACAACTAGTTAAATTTCCCTCATATATATATATATATTTATTATTAATGTAAAATTGAACAAGAGCATCACGGGGGTAAAAAAATCTTGACAATGTCTTCGTCCACCTACATCAGTCATGCAATTTGCAATTATGCGAGATTAAAAAAGCGATCGATGTTTAGCGCCCAACAAGACAAGGACCGATTTGTTAGGAAACATACTCTTCCAACAACTAGTGCGCAATATCACGTTTAAGGCATTTGATCTTATTCTTGAAGAAAAATAAAGATCTAGGCAAAAAATTATGCGGCCATTATCTTAGGAGAACTCATGGTCTTCCGTGTCATTGCGAGCTTTCCTGGTACGTGGATAACAATGAATCTATCCTATAGGGTATTGGCGTGTATTGGAGAACATTGAATATAGATTTTTCGCGTATTTCTACCAATTTCGATAATAATCAAGGAGAAAATTATTCGATGACATGCGGACAAGGAAAGAAGACCTTATTTGCACCTCCAAAAGATGAAAAAAAACGAAGAAGCTTCCTAAAAGCACCGATCGTGAACCTTCACTTTGGGAGAAATGGAAGAACGCCTAAATTTTCAAAAAGTGAACGAAAAGAAAAAGTGTGAGGTAAGGGAGAGTGGCCGAACTAATGCATATCGGGGATATTCCACAAGAAGGTCGTAGAAATAGCACATATGAAGTGATTGAGTCGGATGAGCTTTTCATACAATGAGGGACTGAACGACCAAAATTCTCCAAAAACTCCTACTTCAAAACCGTGAGGGATTGCGGATCCGCAGTAATATGACTCAAAAGAGTAAAGACTAATTTTTCATAATAGTCTAACTAATGATCCGATTTTAAAAGGTTCTCGGTGGAGAAAGACTTTGCTCCTTTCCGAGAGAATATATTCAATCATTTGTAGATGTGGTTGGAAGCCGAAATTGTGGATTTAGAGTTATTGCGCTCATAATCTACCAAAGAAAGAGCGTGGGCGCAGTAATGCGAATGGATATGTTATTTGAGCTCAACAAAAGAAAATAATTATACAATGTTATTTTTAGGTGGTATTACAACCATATGGGACTTGAAAAACTCTATCTCGACCCGATGGTCGGCCTCCAATAGATAAGTGGTTTTCACTTTATTGTTTGTGGATACTTGGTTGCAACCTATTATAATATTTTGGTAATGTCATTCTGACGACTTTTTGATTTTTATGTCCTCAGATTGCCTTGGAAGAATGTCGACCACCTCCGGCTTTGGCGGTGGTGTTGAGGAACGATGTACAACAATTCACATTGGATATTGGTAAGAAAAAACTATTTGTTGTTTTTGTATATTTTTTTATAATATATTTTAACCCTTTAATTATAAATAAATTTTTTGACCTTTAATTTCAGTTGCAAATGACATCTGAGGATTATCCAGTATTAGTTGTATATATAAAAGTATTAGTTGTTTCATCCAAAAAGTATTAGTTATTTTATTATATTTTTTTATAATATATTTTAACCATTTAATTTTAACTAAATTTGTTTACCTTTAATTTCAGTTGCAAATGACATCTGAGGATTATCTGAAGATCGCCAATGTCTTGATCGGGTCTCCATGGTCGGGTCAATGGTTTAAATTTCAATTTACAAGTAGAATAGAACTATACAATTTATTATTCAATTTGGGATACGTGGACGTAAAAGCTAACTATGATGCAAAAACAAATTTGTTAAAAAAAAAATTATATTATGCCCCGATTTGAAAATTTCTAAAACCATATGTAACATAATACACACTCAAAAAATATAAAGCAAAAAAATAAATATAAAAATAACGAAAATTTAAATGTCTTTTCCCCAATCCAATTCGCCTTTTTTTGTATCACTGATCCTTCAGGACCGTCAAAATATAATCGGGGGTTTCTCCATAATTAATTAATTAACTATCTTAATCATTAATTAGTATACAAAAAATATTAATAGCACTTAAGATAAAAAATAAATCATTAATCAATAATTAATATACTTAAAATATTTAATATTTACACATTTAAAATAATTATTAAACTTCAAATTTCGAAAAAAAAAAAAAAAAGGTCCATGCGGATTTAAATGACGGAAATGGGCTTGTCAAGGCGGCGTTCTTGCAACCAGGATTACTGTCCAAGCGAAAGATAAGGCGTTATTCACACACTAGCCCCAATCATTCAACTCGATGAAGTCCCGTCCGAAAAAATGTGCATATAAGCACTAGCGTGGGCACTAGGAGAGGTCCATTTTCATTCCATAATCTAATTTAAAAAGTAATAAAATATTATAAAGGAAAAAAAAGAACTTTTTTTTTTTTTGAAAGCTCAAGGAAAGGATTACAAAGAGTGGCCCATTTCTGCGGAGAGACAAAGATATGTCGGGTATATCATCTCAACAAGCTTGAGGGAGGAGATGTTGTTGCCATTTTAGCCGGCTTGTGTGCTTCGTGTTGTGAATCTGGTATGGCGAAATGAATTCCCCAACACTTGGGAATTCGAACTAGTCCCCGGGTCTCGGGGATCGACTTTCTTCGTAGCTTTTTGTAGGGACTTTCCGTGGTGATGGAGATTATAGCTTTGGAGGTCGAGAGAATTATAATAGGTTCCCTTGAAAGAGTGTTCCAATAGGATAGTCCATCTCCGATGGCGACAACTTCGCCGCTAGTACCCGATCGGGGGTTGATTTTATGGAATCCAAAACCGCGAGGGTTTTGCGATTCTTATCGAGGATAAAAAAGCCCATTCAAAAAGGCAATCGTAGATTCTTTATAAAGCTGCATCAACTTTCATAATGTGGGCGTCTCTATACTTATCGATGTTGTACGAGGCTCTGATTTTAGCCGTCTGGCTTCTATTGAGTGTGAGTTTTTCCATTTCAAGGTGGAATTGCTCGAGAAAGTCGGGTCCGGTGGTAGAATATTTAGCCTAGGTGGGCCTCCCATTTGTGATGTGGATGTCACATCTTTCTTTCGGACCCCCACATTTTAGCGACAATTTGTTCCATTTTGAGTCAGACTTTGTTAGGATCGGATGAATGGCGGACTATCAAACGTTTATTTATCTTGATAAAGGGCCACCACTTTGAGTTCGCGCCAAGCTTCCTTAACTCGAAAAAAAAAAAAGAGCATGGTTAGTACTTGCATTATAGTGTCGCCAAAGGCCACAATTTGGGAAAAACGGGGGCATGATGAGTGAGAGATTATCTAGGTTGCAAAAGCATTGTGGGTTGTTTTTCGAGAGAAAGATTTTAATCTTTGGGGGAATGCGAGATTCAATTTTTGATCAAAATCTGAGGAGTCATACTAGGGAACCGTTCATAATTGTGTTCTTGAGTGACTTAGTATTAAGCGTTCAAAGGTGATTTGACGAATAGAGCCCTTTTTGTTAAAAAACCAAAAATCGAATCGGAAGGGCCCGTCGATCAATCGGGATTTTCTTAATGGCATCCGCCTCGTAATCGAGGAAAAATTTGGAAAGTTTGGAGATCCCACTCACTAGAGGAATTAATGAGCTGTTCCCTCTAGTGTTATTCTTGTTATAGGATATGAGAGAGATAATTTTTAGGAGGGAAGGGAAGGTATCCAACATTTTTCTTTACGACCGAACGATTTACCATCATGGATTTTCCAAAAGAGGCCCTCGGATAAAATGGATTTACTCCACAACTTGGACCGCCGGATGTGGGGCGGGTTTGACCCTAAGGTAGCTTCCATAATATAGGTATGTTTGAAGTATCTAGCTTTTAAAACTTTAGCTACCGGAGAGTCCGTCTGCAGGATAATTCTCGTGATTTGTTTTGCCAATAAGCGCCTTGTTGAATGTGACTAGGTCCCGAAAACCCATTCCTCCTTCCTTCGTACTAGCCGGTAAAAGCATTTTCGGCCTTTCAATGGATTTTCTTATCCTCGAGCTGCCTCCCCACCCGGAACTTGGAGGCCACATCGACTCGATTTCTACGGGGGATGTTGGGTATTCTAAAACAAGTCATAGCATAGGCCGGGATGACTTGGATGGCCGGATTTAGCGGGATCTCCGGCCTCCCTCAATAAAGCACTTATTTTTGACGTGACTAAGCTTCTTAGAGACTTTATCTAGAAGGAATCCGAATTGCATCCTTTGCTACTGTGGAAAGGTAGGAGACCTAGGTACAAATCATGGCCGCAACTGGATCTGGAGGCGGTTGACCAAATCAATGTTGGTGCGGGAGTATTTTCTTGAAGGTAACCACGATTTGTCAAAATTAATCGTTGCCCTTAAGCCTTTTCATAGTCATTCAAGCACTCTTTGATTGCCATAACCTCTCCCCAATAATTTTAAAAGAAGATGTAGTTTGTCATCCGTGAAAAAGGTGAGTAATCATAGGACTTCCTCTTATGATTAATTCAATGATAATCAAATCCTGCCCCTGGCATTCAAAATCGAAGAGGCCTTGAGCAATGATCACAAATAAGAAGGGGATAAGCGGGTCTTCCTGCAAAGCCCTCTGGATGGTATGATCTTAGAGATGTTGTTGTTTACTCCGGGAAGGAATAAGGCAGTGTAGTGACACATTCCATAATCAATTTAATCCATTTGGCATGGAAGCCCATCTTATGCATAACTTTTCGAGATAGCCCCATTCAACCCGGTCATAAGCCTTACTTTATATCAAGTTTAAGAGGCATAACCTTGTTTGCTCTTATTGTTTACGAGCGATGCATACATTCATACCCCCAAAATAATATTATCCAGAGATCGGCACTTGGAGCGAACGCGCTCGATTGGGATCAATAATGGAACAAAGAACCTCCCTAAAGCGATTAGTGATAGTTCTCGCTATAATTTTATAGGAAGCGTTACGTACTAATCGGACGATAGTCTTCGGTGGTGTTGGGGCTTTTGATCTTAGGGATGAGAGTGATGCGGTAGGATTTTGGTGTTCTAAACCATGCTCTCCGTTTTTAAAACCCGTAAGCGATCGGGTAATATCATCCCCTATCTTATCCCAAGCGATTACGGAAGAAAAATTCGAGAAAGCCATGGGGACTAGGGGCTTTTGAGTGGTTAAGGTCAAAGCAAAGGCTTTTTCTAACTCCTCTTGAAGAAAGGTTTGGTTAGAAATCGTTCATCTCTCCGCGTAGCCCGAGTTAATGTCTGATTTGTGATTTTTTCGACTTCCTCGTCCGGAGGGATTACTGGGACTTAAAAAGTTGGAGGTAATAGTTCTCAATAGTTTCCTCGATATCGGTGATTGGTTTCACGAATACCATCTTCATTGGTGATAGTAAGGATATAATTTTTCTTTCTTCGCTCGAAGCGATCCTATGAAAGAAGGGCGTGTTTCTATCTCCGAACCGAGGCAATTAACCTGGGATCGTTGTTTCGATTGGATCTCTTCCTTATCTGATGGGTTCTCCAACTTACTCGAGAGAGTGAATTTTTCTTCGGTCGAGTTAACAATCTTGAATTCGGTGTGCATTTAGAGGTTACTTGAGTTTGTTTAATTTGCCTTCCCAGTTACAGGAATTCCTCGACCATTTATTAAAGTCGACCATTAATGGAATTTTATTACCCGGGGCGCCGATATTAGTGGACTTATTCCAACTGTGCACCTGATCTCATATATTCCTCCATAAAGAAGCCATTGTTGCTCAAACTTGAAGGAAGGAATATGTAAATTTGGTGAAAGGTTGATGATCATTGCAGATTTTTAAGAAGTATGGGTTGGTGATCGAACCATAGTAATCTAGATTCAGAACTTGGCGTCCGGGAGGTGGTTGAACTTGGCGTGTTATTAATCGATTACTTAGAGCGAAGATGTTAGCAGTTGCCCGTCTATGTTGTTTTCCCGCGATGTAAGTAGAGTAGGTATGTTTCAACCATACCGTCGGCAAATTCGCAGACTATTATAAACACCGATCATTTGGTTATAGGAGCAGGGGGTTTGCCTCG